>JAPKLW010001509.1:8721-80520 GCA_026898455.1 Plectranthus barbatus | reverse complement strand
CCAAAATACAAGTATTAGAGTACATGTAAGACTCGCCACTCTGGTAAATCAACGTGTGGTCAATCTGTGTGTAACCCTTATCCTTCAGTTAGGTTTAAGTTCATATGAAGTATGTTAGGGATCTGGCTCATTCATATGTCAATGAGAATGGCACATCCCACTGTTGATCCCATCAATACATAACAATGTACCGACACATCAAGTAGCTAGGATAAGCCCACTTATGAACCGATGTGCCGCAGCTTAGACCGACAGCCTATCCAGGGACTGTATCAGCTGTGATACTGTTTATATCTCGCTAGGTCAAATGATTCATATGATCCTATGTGATCTCCCACACACCATATGATCATCCCTATAGGCGAGATAATCGGATATTATGGTTCGTTGTATGTTTGTTTCATCAGACAGCGAGCATTGTTGTAGCAACACATATATGAAGACCAGTGTACAAAACACTTAATCATATATGCTTTCAGCATATAATCCCAACAATCTCCCACTTATACTTAAAACATAATACCATTGCTTTATCAATGTATTAAGTGTGTCTATGCTGTCAATCACTCCCACAGCATTCACGTTACCTCTTGTCACGATTTCTCGTATGATGTGATACCACACATCCTATGTGTTTCACCACCTTGTGAGTCTTGGGTTCCCTTGAGTTTGTCATTGCACCAACATGATCACAATTCCAAGTGATTTTATTAGGCAAACTCAGAACACACACCTCTAGAGGATAACACCGGAGTTACACTTCTTCTTGCGAAGCTAATGAAGCTGTCAAAAAATACAGCCTTCATACCAGAATCCGCAACACACTTCTGTGTTAGATTCCTATAACTCCTCCTCCAAGGCCAACACATAGTTAGAGGTTGATTTCCTTTCCTTATGATCCTCCTGAATATCCGATGCCATTCAACTCACACGACACATTTATAAACCAATGTGCTTTTCCTGAGTTGAACTGATATTTGTTTAACATGCTAATAGCAGTACGGATATATAACTTCATTCATTTACAATATTGAAAGATAACAATCTTTCTTGCTATGAACGACTCACCATAGAATCAATTTAAGTGACTTGAGATACCTTAACATCCTTTTCTTGTGACAACATAAGACTTTAATTCCAAAGATGTTCCAAGATCTCATAAGTCCTACTTCTGAAACTGTTCGGATAACCATCTCTTTATGCCTAACAATATCTCCACTCCGTTTCTGAAAGTGAAAATACCATCTACATAATGTGCAAGGAAAACCACGCTTCCGCTGACACATAACTGGTACATGAAACTATCATTCTCGATAGACGATATCGAAATGTCTGTTACATAACCTGAAGCACCTTCATGTTCATACTTGAACTTCCTTGGCTTCCAGATATGATGCTTTACACTGCACATAACTTATCTGGTTATTGCATACAGATGTCGTCACCTTTTATCAAGCTGCCCGTTTATAAAATACGGATGACATCATCTATTTTCCAGTTATTTAGATTCATATGTGTTGTTATGGTTAAAAGAATTCGAATGGGTTTAATAATTGCAACCAGTGAGAAAGTCTTGTTGTGTAACATACCATCCTCACTAACCTAGACTTTTGAAAATATACTAGGCTACCATTCGAGCAGTTCTTTCATTGTATATCAATCAGTTACCTATAGTCGATAAGCTATTTGGCAATTAGTGATCCTGATATACAACCATGACTTTTATAGATTCATTTCTGAATCCATGACTTGACGTCATTAAGTTACATCTTTTGTCTTAACAGCTTCGTTGCACTTTAAGGAATGAGTACGATGTTGTTCGTTAAGCTGGCAACAAGCCCAGAGACTATTTCCACGAAGCAGTACCATTAAGCCTATTAAGATAACCCCCCACTGCAACAATGCTCCTTTTACGTTGTCAGTTAATGGTGCATTAATTTGTGGTTTACCACCTTACACAGGTGACCGTGCAATTGGTACCATACCCTCCAAGGTATGCTCAATATGCCACGGGGTATTTCATGATGGGTATGAATTGTCTACTCTTAAACGTTAGAGAACAATCTAACATTTGGATTCATAGTTTCATCCTATACAACTTGCTTGTATCTAGGATATACAAAACAACCTTCTTTTTCGTTTACCTGGAATAGCCCACAAAGCAGTACTAGCTTAAACCTTTCTTCCAACCAATCAGTTTCCTATATCAGCTTAACAACCGAATTACCCATCATTGCTCTTTTGACATAGTCAAGGTCTGCAAGGGTATTTGGAGCTGATTTAGAAGACATTAGATTAAGCAAACATAAAACTGCTTTTGGCGTTCTTCCCAAAAACGAAAATTTGGCAAAGTTGGCATAACTTATAAACTTTTAAAGAATCTTATTTCGTTTTACCTACACTATCCCAATCGAGGGATAATAGGTGTAGTTAATTAGGATGCAATCCCTTTGATCTGCTAGATACTGTAAAACCCCATCACTTAAGATATACCATTATGAATGAACCATAATGTTTTCACGGTCTTGTTTAAATTATTCTCTACCTGAGTATTGAACGCTCTTGATTAAAGAAAGAGACTAAGACTTGTAGTGAACTAGATAAACATATCCAAATCTTAAATGATTAGAGTATCAATGCCTGTTAAGGAAACTGCGGAAGTAGACTCAAACCAGCAAACTAGAGCAAACACGAAATAACCTATAGAGATACAATCGCCTATTAAAAGGCCTGGTTACCATCTTATACCTCTAAGTAGTTGTCATAAGTACCATTCTTTGGAATACCTGGAATAAATCCATAATTCCATGAATTACTTATAACTACTTAGACTGATGTAATCTATCTCTATAGAGATTCTTTTAAATTATACCTTAAAACACTGATAGTTTATGTAATCAAGTAATGAAGAGATAATCATCTATAATAGAAAACACTATTATTCATTCATGATTGATAAACTCTATCGAATAATTGATAATCCATTAAAATAGATGAAAAATATGTTTATCAAAACAAAAACAACACCTCTTCAGAAACTTGAATTAATACAAAGTTTTTTAACATAAACTCAAAGTAAAATCTCCATCAGCTGAAGTAGCAACTTCCAGCATCAATCTTGGAGATGGTAATCCCGCTATCTTCAAGCCTTAATCTTGATTCCCTGCAAAGTGTAGCAAACACGATTAGTGACCTCAGTTACCACTACCCACTAAGGAGTAGAAAACCGATACTAAACATGTTTCAACAAGCAATGCAAAAGATGACGTACCTTGTCCCTTAGTTATCAAACTTGGACAATTTACTTTCCAATGACCATTCTTGCCACACTTGAAACATTTGTCCTTCTTGTTATCTTTCTTTCCTTTGTTCTCTCCTTTACCATTCTTCTTATTCATATCATTATGACGCGATTTAGAAGAACTTTTAGCACGAGATCTGGAATGAACTGATAAGGCAAGACTGCTCCCACTGTTTCTTTCATTCCTCTTTTCTTTTACATCACTCTTTCGACTCGGAAGCAAATCAGAGTGACTCACAGAAAAGACTGAAGAAGCTTCTGTTGATACAAGATCCTTGAGCAGACTGTGAACAGTATACTCACTCTTGTTTTTCTCAACAGAAATTCTAAAGTCATCAAATGACTTCGGTAATGTGTTGAGTATCAAGTCAATTTTGACATAATTGTCAATTTGACCACCCATTAATGTGTACTCATCTATGAGCTGGATGAGTGATTCCACATGTTCACGTAACGAACAGTTCTGACCCATTTTCTTTCTTACAATATGCTTGATAAGACTGGATTTAGCATGTCCATCGAGTCTACCATATGCTACGTAAAGATGTCGCATAATGTCACGTGCAAGCCATACATCACTATAACGAGGACGCAGTGCATCTGACATACCAGCCAAGATATATTGTCTTGCCATGCCATTCGACCACATCCACATGTGATACTGTGCACGCTCCTCATCGGAAGATGTATCAGTCGGCGAACTCGGACAGGGAGTTTGCAGAACAAACAAATGTTCAAATGAATCCAAGAGCTTGACAATGTCACCTTTCCATCCAGGAAAATTCGGACCAGTCAAGAGATTGTGAATGATTGAATTGATGAGCGATGCAATAATAGACATCTGAAAACAAATAAATGAATTAAAGTAAACACATAATATGAACAACTGAAACAAATATGCATAGAACCTTTAGATAAAACAATGCAATTTGCTTCCTCCAATTGCCCAAGCTAATTTACTGCAAGCTGCTTCAGCAGACGTTTACAGAAAATGCTCAACCAGACCAAAATAGGTCCTTTAATTTTTCTACATGCCAGGTATCCGTCGGCAAAATAAATTAATATTGGAGATCTTTAGACCATGTTCACTAATCCGGAGCAGGGACATCATTAACCACAATCCTAACTCCGGATGATAAAAGGCGATTTGGCATACGTACTCGACCCATACCGCATGCCCTTTACACCCTTCGTTATCTCAAATAGATTAATCTTAGAGACAAGAGAAAGTCGTCTCAATGCAAGCCACTTCAGCAGACGTTTGCTTAGAGGCTCAAACTTCTCATCATAAACTAAATGTTTTATTTAGAAACCTCATCGCATTAGAACTGGTAAATTATTTCTAATGCAAGCTGCTTCAGCAGACGTTTACGCTTCGAAATGCCTTACTTCTAATGAGAGGCTGTATTTGTGGAGGTCTAATGATTTAAGTATCAAAGATAACCAAAATTCAGCTTAGTATTTTTAATTTCTAAAGGTTTCATGCGCACATATTATCTTATTTCTCATAAATTATGTCACATCTAAAATTCCATCATAAATTAATATGATCCCAGAATTAATAAACACAATTTTAAACATAAAATAAATCACATAAAGCATGCTCAAAAATTAAATTGCAAGATGCTTATAACAGTAAATAATTAAAGCAAATAATCATGCTTCCTATTATTTACTAGTGCGCACATAATAAATCACATCAATACGAGAATAAATAAATAAAAAAATAAGTTCTCGTGGCCCCTCAGATGCGATTACAAGGAAATAAATTAAATCTAACTATTACAAGATTTAATTTCAATACAGATCTTCAAACTTGGCCTCCGTTGGACTTGAAATTTGATTTGAACTGATTTAACAACAACTCGGCTTCAATTAGGGTTTCAGGCCCAAACCGGACAGCAAAACCCTAATTTTCAGAATTCGGGCCGCCAATGGGCTGACGGGCCTGAGCCACGGCCCGTGCAGCAAACCCTAAGGTTTTGCAAACCTTGCTCAGCCCCGCCGCCGCCATGTCCGGCCGCCGCCTGCAACCGGAATACCATCGCCAGCCATTGCCGCCAGAACAGACAACTGACACCGGTGAGCTCGATGGTTCGCACAGAGGGAGCGAGCAACAGGGTAAGCAAACCCCACCCGCAATCAGCCGCGCGAGGCCTTGCCTCTGCCCGCAACCGCCGTCACCCGTGCGCGCCTCTGTTGTCCCCATCGTCGCTGCTAGCAGGCCCACGCGACCCCGTCACCGGTGAACCTCGCCGCTGTCAGCCCCACGCAGTAGAAGGCTGGTGCATAAGGACTGCTGCGCGCAGCCACACGCGGGCTATTGGTGTTTCCCCTCCCTGCCGCGCTGAGAGAACCGCAAGCAAGAAGGGCAGCGGCGGAACCCTAGCCGCCGCTGCCACACCGCCTGCCACCATAGGACCCCTGCGTGCCTGTGCCTGGTTTGCCAGATCGTGTGGCTTCAGCGAAGACCCGCAGAGCAGCCAAAATGGGCACGACCCAGCCGCAGGGGAGAGGCCATGCCGCTGCCACCTGTCGCCGCCGGCGAGATTTGAGAGGTGGCTAAACCCTAGTTTATACCGCCTCCTTTGCTCTTCGTTCTTCGTTTCTCCTTTTTCCAGATCTCATATTTTTACAGATTTGAAAAAATAATGAAAATACAAAATAAAATAGATCAAGATCTATTACATGATTTCCTATCAAATCTAACCACGGATTTTCTCGTGGTGAAAAATAGATTCAAAAACGAGAAAGCCACGAGAACAAAAAACATCCACGACAATTTAAATCCATCCATGAACATACATATTCATTTAATTTCAATTTATCCAAGATAGAGCCTAAAAACATCAACCTGGCTCTGATACCAATAGTAGGGTTTTAGTCTACGATTGACAACACGAGTTGCCATTAATTAAATTTCTTGCCAATGATCGTTCTTAGGATACAAGCAACAAATTTCAATTACATAAACCATGCGATCCTATGCATGCTCCTACAAAATTAATTGCAGAGGATGGATTTAGAGAATACCTGATTTCATCGTTTGATCTACAAATCTAGATCGGAGCCAATAACGGTGAAGTAGATCTGGATCTGAATCTGAACGCCGCCAATGAACAGTTGTTCCTACAGATCTGATCTTCTGATTTGTTCCCTTGCTCCTTAGAAATCTGGTGAGGATTATCTATCATGTTGGATCAAAGATATGGAGAAATCGATCAGTTTCTCCCTTCCGGATCGCCCCCACCGTCTCTCTCAATTTTCGTTCAATACTGAAACTCATCAATGATCAGATAAAGAGAAGGCCTATATATAGTGTTAGGATTTTGAGAAACCCTAACCCTAATGGGCTTGAGCAGTTCATGGGCCAGACCAGGGACCAGATACAAATAATAAAGTGGGCCCTCTTTATTAATTAATCCTTCCTTGTTCAACCCAGAACATAATTAATAAAACATTGTTTTAACCTTCTCCACGGTAACAATGCTGACTTGCCCCTTTATTACCACGTTATTAGGAACGGGTTGCACCAAACTAACATGATCCACATATTTTTGGTTTTAGGCATTCATTAATTAATTTGGCTTATGACAATCAGCCATAATTAATTAATCTCTTATTTCCTGAGTAATACCACTCACTCCTTTCACTTATGCCTGAATTAAATAATTCAACCTGCAGGGTTTTGCATAATGAACCTTGTGAGCTCCTCAGGGAATGTCACCATTCTGAAACGGATATGCTTACCTAAACGTCCAGCCTAAGCCGGCCACACACAAATTGCCAACACCCAAAATACAAGTATTAGAGTACATGTAAGACTCGCCACTCTGGTAAATCAAAGTGTGGTCTTCAGTTAGGTTTAAGATCACAGAAAGTATGTTAGGGATCTGGCTCATTCATATTTCAATGAGAATGGCACATCCCATTGTTGATCCCATCAATACATAACCATGTACCGACACATCAAGTAGCTATGATAAGCCCACTTATGAACCGATGTGCCACAACTTAGACCGACAGCCTATCCAGGGATTGTCTCAGCTGTGTACTGTTTATATCTCGCTAGGTCAAATGATTAATATGATCCTCTGTGATATCCCACACACCATATGATCATCCCTATAGGCGAGATAATAGGATATTATGGTTCATTGTATGTTTGTTTCATCAGACAACGAGCATTGTTGTAGCAACAAATATATGAAGACCAGTGTACAAAACACTTAATCACATATGCTTTCAGTAGATAATCCCAACACTAGATATGGGAACTTGGGGATAAGTATTATGTTTAGATCTAGAGACTTAGTAATGCTTTCATGTTTTTCTTTCCCTAGTTTGTGGGTTTATGTTTCACGATGAAGAAAATGAGTATTTATTTGTCAATAGCATTGGGAGTGGAAATGGTTCTTTTAATGGTGAGTTTATGAATCGTAACAAACTTAGGATGATGGGTTGTCAAGTTAAAGCATATTTAAAAGAGTAAGGGTATTGTTAATGCTAGAAATTTATGAGGTTGGTATAAATAAGAATACTTGATAAAATACGGACGAAATGACAAGTAAAATGAACAATGTAACTTAATTGTGAATATAACTTGAAGATTTAATTCTTGTATTGCTATATTTATTGTTTTATTCAATGTGTCTTTGTACAATCAATGCAACCCTATTTATAGGGAATAAATACAAAAAACAACTCCAGATGTAAAGTCACAATGCTTGGGTCAAAATAGCATCTCGAACGGTTGTGTCTCTTTGGTCGAGCTGGTTTCAACTTGATACGGTTTGACTCAGCAATCCGGCTTTTCAAGTTTTTCGAACTACGTAGTTCGACCAGAATGTAGCTCGGTTATCCTTGAGTTCGGTAGTTCAGCAGATCGGCTAATCAATAGTTACACCTAACTGATATCCTTAGCTCTGGCATCTTGCATTTCAATTCTTCCTTTTCAGGCTTTCTTCTTTGATGGGCTTCAAAATAAGTTATTCATTTTTGGGTCAAAACAATAGCCCCCCGGCTTCCGTCCGAACTTTTCCAAAGTTTGGCAAAGCCGAAGTAATTTGATTTTGGATTAGAGGAGTGCATTATCCTGCAAAAATATAGGAAGAAACAATTTTTCCCTACCACGAATTACGTTCAGGGTGTTCAGGAGATAGAATTGTTCCCGTTATGTAAGGCATAGCTCGACGAAATTTAGGAATGTTTTTTATATCATGTTTGTTTGCGAAGTTAATAGTTCGACTAACGATTATCCCTAAGTTCGTGGCTGGCTAGGCCCGACCTATCTATAAATCATACTTTGCAGGAGTTAGAATACTAAAATGAAAATTAGTTTTGCAAATCAAATGGGGAGCGACCCCGGGTACTTTGGGAATACTATGCCGAAACACCCTGGATATTTCTTGGGCTATCATTTTGGTTTAATAGTCCTCGAGGAACTTTGCGGACAAAAGAATCTATAACTCCGATGTCCTAATATCCTCGGATAAAATGGGCTGACCCTAGTAGAGGGCTCACTTTGCCTAGAAAAATCTTTTCCTTTGAGTTCGAACAACTCCCGTGTTCGAACTAACGATAATGGTCGAGCAACTATCGTGCTTGGCTCCGCTCATATATATATATATATATATTTAAAATTCGAGCAACTTTTTTGTTCGAACTCAGTTCTCGATCTATTATCAAAAGAGGATTGAACTTCAAGGGGCGGGATTTTCCTGAATTTTGAATTTAAAAAAATGCCACATTTCCCTCTCCAATTGGATGAACTCAACAATTTTTTATGGAAATTGAGGTGTATCTGTCTATAAATACCTTCACTTTTTCATTTTACAAATTTTATTTTCCTGCTTCGGAGCGCTTATTTGGGTAGAGATCTTCCACCGAGCTACTTCAAATATTTGATCAAGGGTTAGTTCTTTTCCTGTTCGTACTCTTTTCCTTGATATATGAATAGTTCTAGTAGTAGTAGTTCAAACAATAGTAGTACTTGTTCGGGCTCTAGTGAAGATACTGAAGTAAGTAGTGACCAAATGAGTCGAGAGGATCCTCAATCCTCAGGACCTACCGAACATCATCATTTCAATGAGCAGTATTACTTTGATGAGCAACCGAGCTTAGAAGAACTAGTTATTGTTGCTCGGAACAGCGGAGATAATGTCGTCGATCAGTCAAATGAACTGGAACCAGGATTTGTTGGACAAAACAATGAAGATAATGTCGTCGAGCAGTCCAGTTGATCTTTTTCTTTTGAAGTGTCCTCAGGGCAAGCCCCCAGCATTTTTCCTCCGCTTTACGATCAGATAGTCATAGGTTCACTGAAGGAAATTCCTTCTGACCTTGACGAACATAAATTAGACGGGGTGCTCAAAAAATATGGCCTTTCTGTTAGGCTAAACCCTGTAGCTCCCAAGGAAAGCCAACATGCTCATTGTTCGCCGTACGGGTTTATGGCTTTTTTCGCTCGAGTTTTCGAGTTTGAAATGGAGATGCCGGGCTCGAAGAGCCGACTATCCAAAAATGGAATGCCCTATATAACTTAGTGAATAAGAGCGGAGAGGACTATTATTATTTCTCCAAATGCTCAAAGAAATTGAGCCCCCTGGTTCTCGACACCAAATTGAACTCAAAAAAATGAATTCAAGAGTTCTTTTTCTACAAATCCCGAATGATTTTCCCGGTTTAAATGGGATTATCTGAACTCCCAATAGTACGTCCTTTTGCTTTTCTCAAATTCTATTTATCTTCGTAATGAACTTACACTTTATTTTTCACAGGTCAAAGAAGGCTGGTGATTTCTAATCTCGAAGTGGATAGGATCTGGAAGGCTTATAAACACATTCCAAGGCAGATCAAACCGCTCTTTAGATACCACAATCTAAGCAGTCACGGTATTGATGATCCCATGGAAAGGCTAAACCCGAAGACCTGCTCAGGTTCGAGCAGGAGCAGTAGCAGAAGAAAACGAGGAGGAAGAAGAAAGTGACTGTCCCGAAGGACAAGGGCCCCCCGTGCTTCCAAGCCTAAAGACAAAAATGCCGATGCCCTGAAGACTAAGGACCGAACTACCGTGCCTCGTCTAAGAACCCGACTGTAACTCTGACCTCCTACAAAAATAAGAGAGATCGGGCTCTCGAGCACTCCGAGGAGGAGTGATATGTGTGTAATTTGCATGATTTTTGGGATGTGAATTGAATGAATTGGTGAGAAGTTGGTACACAAATCACACACATATCTCTTCTTTTCTTGGTTTTCCTTCACTTGGTGTTTTGGAGTTGTTTTGTGTGTGCAGGATGTGAAAAAGGTGAAAAAATGCGATTTTTTAGCTAAAAAGGGAGCATGGGCCGTGAATAATCCTGCTCGGGACAACTAGGTCCCGTTTGGGATAGAAAAAGCTTAAAAAATGGCTAAGTGTTGAATCGCCGTTGCCCATCCCGAGCGGGATGGGTCTGTCCCGTTCGGGACCGATGCTAGGGATGCAACCTCCCGTCCGGGATACGTCAAAGTGGCGAGAAGATGAAGACGAGAAGCGAGACGCCGTGGCCGGTCCCGTTCGGGACGGGTCTGGATCTTAGGGTTCTGACCCCGATCCATCCCGAGCAGGATGAGATTTTGTTCTTGAGCATCCCGTTCGGGATGGGTCTGACTGGGCTGCTGGATTTCCACCTATAAAAGGCCAAGAGCTGTGACAGAGAAGGGTTCGACTTTTGAAAACCCTAGGGAGACTAAGGCATAATCAGAGGCGATTTTCACTTCCGGAAAGCTGGAAATTGAAGGTGGAAGGAAGGATTCGAAGCGAGATTGAAGATTCATCATTAATTCCTAAGCTTCTTTATTCTACTTTCTCTTCTATGTTCTACTTTATGGTTTTGATGAATTCATTTAGAATTATGAGTAGCTAAACTCATTGTTGAGGATTTGGATGTGATTGGGATGATTTGAATATTGTTTGGATTTGGATTATTGAAGTTTTTCAAGGTTTTGATTATTATTGTGGATTCGATTTGTGTTCCTTTCATGATTGATCACCATGTGTTGGAAAGTATGCCTCAAAGAATTAACTTGATAGGTTTGTGCATTAGAGGGGATTGCAATAATAATTGGGTATTATTTCACTTAGAAGATAGGTGAATTGGTGTCTAGGTCAATGAGTTCATGTGCTTTTGGGAGTTAATTGAGATTAATATACCTAGACTTAGGTAGAGATTTCAATTAGTCAACGGTTATTGCACCGGTACTAAGGGTTTTAACTAGAGTTTGATGAACCGACCCATGCTATCAATTGAATCTGGTTCGTGTGAGTGACAAGTCCAAACATATTCATAATCTACTCCCAATCCATCCTATATTCCTCAACCGTTCTCCTTTGGAATTTACTTAGTCGAATTGAAGTTTATTTAATTGTTTTAATCGTTAATTGCATGTTAGATAGTTGGAATTTGATACTCAAAGTATTTTATCGCATCTAGATATTAGGTTTCAAAATTAGACTTTTACTTGAATAACGGGCGAATTGAGTCTTCGTGTTCGATAATTTTTACTTGATAAAAAATACTGCAATCAAGGAGTCAGAAGACCGACCTCTCGAAAGCTGAAAGAGAACTCGGGATACTGATTGGGCAATCCTGGATTTGACAGGATCCAAACTGGTGGGGCAGGAAATCGGTCATCATCTGGGGAGGGAAACCGAGGGGGCCAGTGGCAAGACCGAGGCCAAACGACAGAAGAGTTTGAAGTCCATCGCAACTTTCCGCACTTTTGCTGATATGCTATTTGATAGGCAAGCCTGACGCACTTTTCTCGAGAATGCTCACAATTCTCTTCTAGTAAATCGAGCGTCTAAACTTGATAATTTTTTATTCTCCTATTTTTCTTATGCTTGAACTGACACGCCTTGTTTTTTAGGGATTCTGTAGAATGGTCGAGGATTACGAACGATGCTTTCAATGTTCGCAGGACCTAGTCGAGCAATTGACTAGGGACTGACAATCGGCAGTCGAAGAGCTGGCCCAGGTTAGGGACCACACCGAGAAGCTAAGTGAGGAGTTGACGGCTGAGGTCCAAATGCGCATTGAGACCGAGCAGAAGTTGAAAGCCGAAGTCGCAGAAGCAAAGAGTGCTTTTGAACTAGCTCGGATGACTTGTGAAGGTCTTAATCTTGCTAAATTGATGACTACTCCTTCCGGCTAGATCACTTTCAATATGATGGAAGAGATGATCCGGAAAAAGGTGAGATCAGTTGTGAAGGAGAAGTTCTCGGAGCTCGATCTTGGCTTCATCTATTCCACTCCAGCTGCTTCTGAAGGATCCGAGGATGAAGAGGGTGAAAATCAAGATGATGAAACCTTCTCGAAGCACTTGGAGGATGATTTGGAATGAGACGAGCAGAACCGAGAAAAATAGGATGACCCGATCCAGTCTAAAAAGTAGCATCCGAACCTCAACACTTGAAGTTTTATTTTTTCTAGAATTTGTACTAGAACAATCTTCCTTTTGTTTCTTTTTATTTCGGATATTTTTGCAACTTCTGTGTTGTTTTTTCAAATTGAATAGCTTTTCATGATACTTGCTTTGATTTTGATTGAAGTTCATAATCAATTTCGAAAAACAGGACATAGAAGAAGAAATAGATCCTTTAGATATTCACCTCTCATCTGTATCCCAACTCTGATTCAAAATTCTGGTGAAGATTCCCTCCAGATTTCGTGCCTATTAAGAAGCAGAATTTCTTCCCTCTTCTCATATCAAAATCGCTTCCCACAGCTCCCAAATACTGGTTTGCTGCTTAGCAACTTATGAACTTGTGTTGTGTCGTGATTTTACTACCTGAGGGATATTTACAGGAAAAATCTGATCTCAGATGGGCTTGAGCATTTATGTGCCAGACCAGGGACTAGCATATGCTGCAGGAATTGTACCATAAACCGGAATTCACATAATTCAATTTCACCTAGGAACTCTGTGGATATGTAAATAATTTTCATACATCAATTATTCCCTAGCATGCTCCTATTTAATATATAAATTACCATGCAGATGTTTATCGGATTACTTGACATCCGTAGTGTCTGTATATCATCATGTAGGGATTGAAATCTTTGCATCCTTGCACTACATGTATCTCAAAGTAACACTCAAGTTTGTGTATACCTCCATACCTTCATTTAGGCTTTGGATACCATCAAGTCAACAAGATCAAGATTCCTTTAATGTCATTAGATAAAGCAATCGATCTTAACTTAGGTCCTATCAATGCGTACCGCAGGCACCAACATACCAAGCAACAAAGATTAGTCATTTATTACTATGTATGCTGCACCCGATACCAACAGTCTATCCTCAGACTATCTCTGCTGTGATATTCATTTAATTCTCGCTAGGTCAAGCAATCCATACAATCTTACGTGATCTCCTACACACCGTATGATCTCCATATCGATGAGATAAGAGGATATTGTTGTTCGCTTCATATGTTTGTTAATCAGACTTGACTTTTGTAACATTGAATACAAGACATTAATGATTACCAGTATATCATGTGAAACTGTTTAGCGATATACCAATAATAATGCTTTACACTATACAAAAACCTAATATTCTTCCACTTATACTCAAAGCATAATGATATGCTTTCCAGAGTATACAATTTGTTAAAACCATTTGCTGTTACTTTTAACACCGAGTGGATTGCATCAACTACAGTCCAAATCTATGAATCCCTATCATAGATTTCTGCGTGAGCCTTTTTAACCAATCTATTTTCTAAAGAAAACTTTTTATACTTTTTACTCAATTGCATGTCTTCTCATACTTAACTCTATTTGTTACATCACTTTGTGAATTATAGGTTTCTCGAATTCGCAACTGCACTGGTACTATCACTTAAACTAGTGATACCATATGCAAATGAATAACTATTACTGAATTTTAGTTTGTAATACTTGAATCATATTATACCATGGCGGAGTTCCATAAAACTCAACAGTTTTACACTCTGCCATTATATGATTCTAATACCCTCGGTGAACATATAGTTAGAGTAAGACAATATTGTGATCAAGTCCATCTGGAGATCATAAAAATAACTCATAACATATATACTCGACCGTATTGTGTCTATCTAGGCCTAAGATTGATATCTATCAACTATGCTGACCTCATAACAAGATATTAGATTTCATACAGTTTTCGGTGTAGAACTCCTTCGACAAACTATGCCAACTATGCTCCTACTATTTACTTTATTTCTCCTGTTTCTTGTGCCTCCCTTCTTTCTTCCAATATCCTACCTAGCCATACCTAAATCAGTTTCCTACTTTTTCAGACATTTTAAGGTCATCAGTAGGCCTTACGACCTTGCACCCACTGTTTACTTTATTTGTCTTGTTTCTGGTGCCTTGCTTCTTTCCTTTCACTTCAAGTGAAATAGAAGGGCTCCTAGTAGTAGAAAAAGTAAAATTTTCCTTTGTTGAGATAAGATCCTGAAGTTTCCCATCCACTTGATGCTTCATCTTATTCTTCTCAACTATGAGTTTAAAGTCATTCTTAGACTTCTGCAGCACATCATAGGATTAAATTGATCTGAACAAGCCATCAAATTTTAGCTCTGCCTAATGTGTACATGTTCGTGAACTCATTCACAGACAACACATACTCGCACATTGATCCACCATCATACAATTACTGTCTCATCATAACCCTATGAGACTGGATATGGTAATCCTCTTCCATACTTCCATAATACGTGATGATATCCCATAATACATCACATATTCCCTATTCTAAAATTCGAGCTATAACATACTTGACGTTAGTTATAATGTGCATGTTCTTTCAGAAGAGAGCTTATGACCAACTGGATAAGGACAAAAAGTTATAGTGCAAATAAGTGTTCATAGGCAATTAATGATTTATCAAATTGCATATCCATTTCAGGAAAATAGGACTAGATAATAAAAATCGAGCAAGAGTAAAATATGAAAAGTTAGTTATAACATGTCTGAAATAATTAATGGTCAAAGAAAGAACATAGAAGCAGAACATTGAAACAGATTAGAATTGTAACCTTTTGATAAACCAATACTAATGTTTCCTCTAATTGCCCAAGCAATTTTATTGCAAGCCACACATGTGGACACTTACAACAAAACCACTCAAGAAGACTACATCTTTCAATTCCAGTCCTTTAATTCATATTCATGTCAGTTATCTTAGACAAATGGAATTTATAATTGATGATAAGCATAGACCGTGTTATCCTACTGAGCATGGACATCACAAATAAGTTATGCTCTGAATAATATCTAAGCAAATTACCACAAAACCTACCTTCCAATATAGAAATCTATGCATCATAACTTATGAATAATCAATATAAGCATGCTACACATGTAGACGTCTACTCGCTATATTATTCACTTCCGATTTGAGACCGCTTTGTGGAGCTCTTGATTTTATTTAAAAAATCTCTTGCTTAGTATTTTTATTTCAAAAGGTTGTTTGCGCAAATAATCATTTTATGCTTCTATAAATTATGTTATTGCTAAAATTCCATCATATAATATTATCCCGGAATTTAGAAACATAATTTAATACATAAAATAAAACAAACAAACATGCTAAAATAATAAAGCAATTAAAAAATGTTTTCCTACTTTTCTAACATGCTTAGTGTGCAAATAATTCACCACATCATACATGAACAATTAATATAAATTAAAATGTTATCGTGGCCCTGAAGATGTGATACCTGCATATCTATCTATTCAATTACATGATTTTGGGATTTACAACTCTTTTAAATAAATTCTTCGAATTTCTTCGCCTCCAACTCTTTGTTGAAAACTGAAATCAGAATGGAAAAAATACATATTGAACTGGTTTTCGATTTCAGGCCAAAATTGGTCCAAAAATACTGAACCCCTAATTCTCAAAATTTTGGTCCGCCTCCAGGCCACCTCCGATCCATTGATCCAAACCCTAATTTGAAAAAATAAAATCAGTCGCCTATTTCAGTCGCCGCCACCAGAAATAGATGTTTTGTTGTTCACCTCGTGTGCCACCTACGCACGGCCAGCCGCCGTCTAGCTCTGCTAACTCCTTTACCCGCCGGACCCATCGTTGTAGGAACCATTAGATGTCGGCGTACCATGTTCCTCATCCTTGCATAGCCAAACGTCGTATCTACTCTCGAGCTATGACTCCCTTTCCCACCATTAAGAGTGAGAGATAACTCACAACAGCTAGGGTTTAAGGCGTGGCTAGGTTGGACGGGATGGTGTCAACATCTTGGGTGGATCGATAGACACAACCCATGTCAACAACTGGGACCTAGGGTTTTGCGGAGGACCATGCCGCCACCTTCTTCTCCTACAACCTCGCCTTCTACAACAGTCGACCACCAAGAGCGTTGTCCGCCGCGCCCAGCTTGCACGTAACCAGCCTCTTTATAGTCGTCCTTGCTGTAAAAAAACTGGGAGAGAAAACCTCTCGCATCCCCAACTTGTGGCCGGACTTGCGTGTGTTTTTGGCTTGTTTCTCTCACCATTAGGGCTATGGCCGCGATTTGTTGCACACCGCCTGCGCGTGGCAAGTGGCCTCCTGAAAAGCGTTTGAATGAAAGAGACGCACAGCGGGACGTGCTGTACCAGGAAACTTATTGTGCCACACCGGATGCAGTCGTCGCCTCCTTGCGCGCCGGAATTCATCACCAAAATTATTATTATGCTAGTGTCTGGGTGTTTCTCGTAAGGGCTGCTGTGCCAGGACATCGCGAGCTGCGCGGTGCTGCAATTCCGTGTTGGATTTGTTCTCCGTATTCTTCATTCTTCAAGTTCTTCATTCTTCATGTCTTACAGATCTTACATGAAATAATAAAATATAAGCTATTCTATTACATTCGATTCCTAAACATCTGACCATGGATTTTCTCGTCATGAAAAACGATTCAACGTGAATAAACCATCGCGAATTAAACATACAAAACATGGGAACAACAAGGAAAAAAATCATTCATTGTAATTTAGTTTAAATTAAATAAACATGCAAATAATTGAACACAATTATTTTCCAGATAGAGCCACAAATATTAACTTGGCTCTGATACTAACTGAAGGAATTATACCATGAACCTAAAATCACAAAATTCAACTGAACCAAGGAACTCTGTGGATATCCAAATAGTTGTCATACAACATTTATTCCCTAGCATGCTCCTATTTAGTAAATAAATTGCCATGCAGATGTTAAGCGGATCACCTTACATCCGTAGTGTCTGCATATCTGCCCGTAGGGATTTAAACCTTTCAATCCTTGCGCTCCATAATTAATCATGCATAATAATGATTAAATATATTGATTTTAATTATGGTTCGTACAATACAAAAACCTAACATCTGCAAATAGAAAATAAGGACTATCAATTAATTAATTGAATATTAAACCCAAAATATAATTAAATAATTCATATTGATTCATGCCACCAGAGAATCAATACTCTCCTACATATTTTCGACCACGAAATGAGGAACGTGTTGCAGAGGATCGAAAATTACCCATATTTAAGGTTACAAACATTCATTAATTATTTTGAGTTCTGACAAGATCCAAAATCAATTAATATCTTTTATCCCTGAGTTAATCGACTAAACCCTTTTCACTTATGCTTAAATTTAATTTGCTTGCAGGACCTTTGCATAATAAACCGTTTGAGATGCCCAGGGAATGTCTCCATCCTATACTAGTTATGGTTACCTTGTTCCAGTCACAGACAATCTTACACAAACTGCTACCACCCAAGATATATATGTACAAGTTGGACTAGAACTTTCCACCATACTATCTCAAAGTGACACACAAGTCTTTGTATACCTTAGTACCTTCATTTAGGATTAGGATACCATTAAGCAATCAAGATCCATATTCCTTTAATGTTAGGTAAAGGAATCGATCTTAACATAGGTCCTATCAATGCGTACTGCACGCACCAAAATACCACGCAACAAAGATAAACCGTTTATGTTTGCATATGTTGTAGCCTATACTGACAGTCTATCCTCGGACTATCTTTGTTGCAATAACTGTTTATATCTTTCTAGGTCAATCAATCCATAAAATCTTCTGTAATCTACTACACACTGTATGATCTCCTTATCAACGAGATTAGAAGATAAGGGAGTTTGTGATACATGTTTGTTAATTCAGACATGAGATGAACATACAAAATTAATGATTCCTAGTATATTAACCAATAAACCCTGCACATAATATAGCAATTATAATGCTTTCCGTATATTAATCCCTATACAGCTCCACCACCCAAGGAGAACACATAGCTTGAGATCGATTTCTTCTCTTCCTGGCCCCTTGGAAATCCGAATCTGTGTATCCCTAGCAGAAATCCTCAATTTGTTAAACTAGACAGTAATTTCTAATTCTCTTCAAATACTTGAGAATGAGTTTTACCGTAGTCCAATGCGCCTGCCCTCTGTAAGATAAATATCTTGTTACCATTATTACTACATAACAAATATAAAGTCATGTGCACAACATTGCATACATGAGACTGCCCATTGCACAAGCATATGGCACAAGACTCATCTCATCTTTGTCCTTTTGTGGCACAGGAAACTGTCCTTTAGAATGATGTACGCCATGTCTGAAAGGTAGCAATCCTTTCTTGGTATGTTCAATTCTAAATCGAGCTTTCACAGAATGGACATGGGATGCATGGGATATGATTAACATCATTTTCTTACGATCCCGTTAGGATGTACCCAGCTTCTTCCAAGTCCTTTATTTGGAACTATTCGGACAACCAATGCCCGATAATATCCTCACATTGTTTCAAAATAGAAGAATATCATCTACACATAATGTAAAGAACACCATGCTCCATATGGCGCAAAGTTAATGTACGCATCTCTCATTTTCCAAGTGTGGAAACCATAAAATTTAATCAAATTGTTTAAATGTAAGTTCCATTACCTTGAAGCTTGCTTAAGCCTACACAATGACTTCTTGATTTTCTAAACAAGATGCTCTTTGCCTTTGTGCACATAACCCTCGTGTTGCTGCATATAGATGTCCCGACCTTCTTCAAGGTAACCTTTAAGAAAAACAATTTTGACATCCAGTTGCTAGATCTCGAGGTCCATATGTGCTGCTTGGCCATTGAATAGGTTTTATCATTGCCATTGCCCTCTTTCTGACTATAATCCTTTGCCACCAGCCTATATTTAAAAGTCATGACTTCTCCATCCACAACATTTTTTCTCTTGTACACCCACTTGCACCCTATAACTCGAGAGCCATCGGGTAGCACATATTTCATATAAACATCCATAGCTATTATGTATTCTATTTTCATGGAGATGCGCAATTTTTACGCATCGTTGTCATTTACAACCTCGTTAAATGTCAATGGGTCAGAGTCATCATGTCCGTCTTTTGCGCTCAAGTCCGAAGACTCACCCATGAACATATACCTATCATGTTGGAATATAACTCTTCTACTTCGACGAGGCTTTGGTTTGGTGTCAGCTATTGGTGCTGTAACTTGTGGTTCCGCACCTTGCACTGTCGAACGTGTTGGTGGTACCTTACCCTCCGAAGGTACATCCACATTTGCATGTTAGCTTTCCCAAAGAAGATCATCAGTATCTTCAATTCCTTGAAAAATCACATTACTCCTTGACTTATGATTTCTTACATACTTGTCCTCCAAGAATCTAGCAATGGTGCTAACAACGATCCTTTAACTCTCAGGACAATTAAAGTAACCACCCTTCATATGCCGAAGATACCCTATAAAAAACATTACTTTTGACCTACTTTCTAACTTCTCAGGTTTCTTGCTCAGCACGTGTGCTGGACAACGCCAAACTCTGAACTTGCTAAAACTGGGTTTGCATCCATGAAAGAGTTCATTGGGTGTCTTAGGCCAATATAGAATGTACCAAGTTCAAAATATATGATGTTGTTTCCAATGCATATCCCCAAAATGAGATGGGTAGACTTGCATAACTTATCATCAATGTCACCATTTCCAAAAGAGTCATATTTCTTCTTTCAGCCACACCATTCTGCTGAGGAGTACCTGGTGCGGTCCATTAACCCATTATCTGCCAAGTACTGTAGGAACTTGTTTTGTGGTATTCGCCACCTCGATCTGATCGCAGTGACTTGATACCCGACCTTGTTTTCTACCTCCGCCTTGAACTCTTTGAATTTCTTAAAGCATTCAAACTTGTAGCGGATCAGGTAAACATAATAATATCAAGAGTACCCATCAATGAAAGTAACGATGTACTCATAACCTCCATGAGCCTACGTGGACATAGGTCTGCACAAGTTAGAATGGATAAATTCCAACGCATCCTCTGCTTGAGCTTGACTAGCCTTAAAAGACCTAGATGACATCTTTCCTTTGATGTAGGATTCACAAACTTAATAAGGTACAGGGTGGAATGAGTCAAAAGTATCATCATGTACAAGTTGCAGCATCCGCTTCAAGTTGATGTGTCTAAGTCTCAAGTGCCAGAGATATGTAAAATCCAAATGAGAAGAAAAAAACTTTCTCTTTCTAGGATTATCAATATCAAATGAATTGCATGCAACATTCACGGGAGATTTATTATCACAGTTAATGACATAAGAGAGTTAATCAGTGTTCCACGACAGATAACAATGTTATGACCTTAATAGAAACACCAATATAAAAAATAAGTGAATATCCATCACGATAATATTTGGAAACAGAAATTAGGTTCCACCGAAAATTCGGCACTTATAAAACATGTCTTGAATTCAAAGCTAAATCATCAAAATATAAGGTAAAATCTCCAATGGATATTGCATTGACTCACACTGCATTCCCCATTAAGATGGTAACCTCGTCATCCTTCAGCACCTTTCGTTGGTGTAAATCCTTGCATAGTGTAAAAAAAACATGGTCAATAGCTACGGTATTTACTACCAACAAATGGGTAGAAACAGATGCTAAACATGTTTCCATTACATATGCAATTGACGTACCTTGTCCTTAACTTCCATATGTATTTTTTCTTACAGTGACACCTATCATTTTCCTTTCTTTAGACTTCCCTTCATTACCTCTACAATCAATCAGTTTCTACATGTGAACTTATTCGTGGTTGATATGTGTGTAAAATGACCTAATTTTCGAAGTGTGAGCGTGCATGTTTGTGGCCATTTTACCCTCATATCATATGTTTTTGTTGTTCTTTTGTCGTGTTTTTGTATTTTGAATGTTGTAGAACGTGTTTTGAGCATAAACTAGCATTTTTGGTGGAGTTTTGGAGGCAAATCACACGAGTTTGGAGTTTGGAGGCGTCGACCAGCCGAGCGGAGCAGGACCGACCGAGCCAAGAAAGATAGAGGGATTGACCGACCGAGCAGAGCTGGACCGACCGAGCCAAGCCGGACAGAGAGCTCGACCGGCCGAGCAGAGTAGGACCGGCCAAGCCAAGCCGGACAGAGACTTCGACCGGCCTAGTTAAGCCTGCTCGACCGAGCCTTGCCAACAGAGAGCAGGCTCGGTCGAGCCAAATCTGAACTGGCACGCCAGAGCGGGTTTTTCAGTGGTTTGGCAGTTTCCAGCTTCGACCGGGCGAGCCATACTTCAACCGGGTGATCCGAGGCCCTGTTATCTTGTTTATAAAAGGGGCATCTTTGAATTTTAAAAGAAATTTTGGTCAATTTCCAAATAACCGTCACGAGAATTCTCTCCCAAAACATCTTCCAAACACTCCCCATCAACATCCAAGGAGATCTAGGCCACATTCCTCTACATTTGGTGAAGATCAAGGAAGATCAAGAGGTAGATTGAGTACAAGGAAGACAATTGAGGAAGATCATCATTTGACCTATCAATTTGTAATGGATTCTATCGTTTTCTCCATTGTATTGTACACAATTGAAGGTATGTGGAACCAAACTCTATTGTGAGTATTGATTGGATGGATATTGTGTTGAATTGAGATTGAATTTTGATTGTTTACTTTCCTTTGAGAGTTTTAATTGCATTAGATCTTGTTCCTTACCTCTTAGGTTTAGGTAATAGCCAACTTAGGAGGTAGTTGACGTGAACGCTGCAGCCAACATGCAGGCCGAATCATCGTGAATAGTGTAGATTCATACGATTTTAGTTTCAATCCTTGTGCGGTGCTAGGTCGTGGGCAATAATTGACGTTCTATTGGGAGTGGTCTAGGGCTTAATAACGTAGTTGTTTACGAGTCTTAGCATCATCAACTGTAAGCTTGCTGTGATAAGAGGTTAACGTGTGTAGGGTCGATTGCTCAATCTCCTAGGGATTAAACATCGTTTACAACATGATTTGACTCAAACTAGACACAATTGACATTCATTCAATACTCACTCCTATCTCATTGTTGCACTTGATACTTTTTCTACCTAATTGGAGAGAATTGATTGCTTTAACATTGGAAGATAATTGAACATGTTTGGATTTATGCTTTATTTCATTTATGCTAGGTTTGATATGATTTTTTCCTAGTTAGATAAAAACTTTGTTTGCCTAGCTATAAGTTCCTTCAAAGAGTAAATTATGTTCATTAGAGCGAATTGAAAGAACCTGGATTGATAAATTTAACGTGAGATAGTGTTGCAATTTCACCGTCATCAGTGGTGTGAACCATTGTCATCACATGAAGTATCACCAAACTTTGATCAATCATTCTCTTGCAAACTAGATCCTTCACAAGATAATAACTGATTGTTTGATTCACGTCTCCATAAGCTGCCACCAAATCTTTCTAGATCTGAACAGAGATGCAAAAGCCCATGTATTTGAGCTTCAATTCTCTAGATAGTTATCCGAGATTAGCTTGTAGGCGATATCCTCGGATACCACCCATTTGTCATAGAATTCTTTCTCGCGTCCAGAGACCATATGCTAGCGTGGGCCTAGTGGCTTCATGGCAAGAACATATGCATGTTGTTTGGTCATGAGAATGTACTTAATGTTAAATCTCCACTCAAGGAAATTAGAACCAGTTAAAAGGTTGAGAGAGAGAATATGATCAACATAAGACATTGAAATATCTGAAATAAATAAAGGATCAAATAAGAACTTACATACAGAACATTCTAAACAAAAAATGCATCGTAACCTTTGGATAAATCAATACATTTTTGCACTAATAGCCCAAGGAATACCACTACAAGCTACACTAGTAGATGTTTACAAAGTGACCCTAAACCAAACTACCTGGTCTACCTCAACGAGTTCAGCCCAATCATTTAATTTCATAAAATATCATGAATCCTTAGACACATGAAACTAATAATTAGTGAAATACCTAGACCAAGCCATCTACCAAGGACACGGAAGAAAGAAATGCATTATATCCTCACATGATTCTAAGAAACTAACCACAAATCCGTACTCTAGCTTCAAGAGATCGATTTGGCATGCATACTAGACCCATACCACATGACTCTCATAACCTTTGTTTTATGTAATTTAAATTAATCGTAGAATACCAGTGAGAAACACAAGTGCTCAAGCTACACTCGTAGATGTTTACGCACAAGCGCTACCACTATTCAGATGATTTGAATTGTTTGTTTGAAATCCCAATTACTGCAAACCATGAACCTCTAGGAATTAGCAAGCGACACTTGCAGACGTTTACTAAGAAGAGAGGTGCACTTATAATCTAGGACCGCTTTTTGGAGGTCTGTTGATTTTAATTAAAATATTTTGCTTAGTTTTTTTAATTCAAAAGGTTCAAATTGCGCACATATAATTTCATGTTATTATATTCTACCCAATTTTTGCATGGATTAAACATGTTCTAAAAACCCAAAATATAATTCACCACATGAAAACAAACATACAAGCATGCTTCAAAAGCAGTAACAAACAAAGCAGTAAATCATGCATTCCTATTATCTACAACAATCTCATAGTGCAATTAATAAATCACACATCATACGAGAACAAATAAAACAGCAAATATGTGCTCGTGACCCCAAATGTTGAATCCCATTCTATTAAATTTAAAATAAATTAACAAGTCTTCAAAAGGGGCCTCAGAATGCTCAACCAGATGAAAAAAGCATCAGGGTGTTATAGAAAAGCCAAGTCGATCGACTTGGTTTAAGTTGACCGATATGTTGGATCGACATGAGCTATATCAAACTAGCCTGATCGATACACCCTCCCCATAGCAAACAAGCATTTACTTTCGTGTAAGGCAACTTGCTCAGCCAACCGCGCCACCTGCACCTGCCCTAGCTGCCGACCAACCACCAGGCAGGGGAGCCTCAGACATGGCGCACCTCCCCACGTTATCAGTACCAACGATACATGTCAGAATCACCAACAATGTGATGCACAAGATGATGCACAGCAGCTGCGCGAAAAACCTTGCACACCAACATCTTCGCATCGCCGCAGCAGCTTCTCGAGTCATCGTCGATCCCTATAGCCCCCATGGATGGAATTGCACAAGACAGGGCTTTGAAAACCAGTGGATGCCACCAGCGAGAGTGATTCCACCATTCACTGGACACCGTGGAAGAGAGGCCGCAGGCCAACCGCAAAATGCGTGCACGAATCACAACCATCATTGCACTGCCCTCGGCTACCATCTTAAAATGTCGGTGACACCCCTGCCGTTACCATAATTATGGCTTCTGTCCACGACCACTGACCATCATCGTGGCCCTCCGGTTGGGCAAGGTTGGGATCGCAAAGACTCCCTGCTCTCCGCTGCCTTCCGCTGTGATTTTCGCAATCTGTTTATTTATTCTTTATGTTCTTTCCCGCAAAAATCGATCTATTTTATACATTTGATTTACCTATCAAATCTAATGACAAACTTTCTCGTGATTTTACAAAACAATTTAATCCAAATATGGATAAACTACCATGAATTAAATTAATGGGTTATCACGAGGAACAAAAAAACAAATACTATCCACAATAATATATAAATCCAATCATGCATAAATTGAAAAATTGTTTACCTAACTGAGCCATTAAGTAGAATTTGGCTCCGATACCAATTGCTGGGATTTTCGTTGACATGAATTGAATCACAAAATCTAAATAAGTCAGAAGGTTCATGGATGTTGTAAAACAATTGCCAATAGATAAAAACCCTATGCATGCTTTTGTGAAGTTAATGAGATAGTTATAGGGATACCTTTAGATCTATAGTGTCTGAATCTGAATCGCGTTGAATTCAAATCCAATTCCACCACGCGAACAATTTAAATTTGTTGAAAGAATATATTGCAATTCAATTCTAGATTCAATTGAAAAGGGATTAAAAAATCTTTTTTTCCATATCAGGTCTTCAGACCTATATCCCTATGCTTTTTAAATCCTGATACTGGTGAGGATTACACAGAATTGCGCTGCACAAGACACAATCAAATTCCTTCCTCTCCCAGTGAAGTAGGCGCCTCCCCTCTCACTACTCTCTAGGGTTTCTATATTTTTTCAACTTATGAAATCTGAAAGGAGAATGGGCTATTTATAATACTAGGGTTGAAAACCCTAATGGTTCCTCTCAAGCAATTTATTGGGCTAGACCTGAGACCTGATGCAAATAATAATGTGGGCATATAAATTAATTAATTCCCATGTCCACAATATAGGATATAACTAATTAATTAATATTAAATCATTCCACCAGAGAATTCATATTGATCTACCCTTTTATTACCATGTTATGAGAACAAGTCGCATCGACTTGGTGAATCCCCATATTTAAAGTTACCAGACATTCATTATTTAATTAGAGCTTCTGATAAACTTGACATAATTAATTAATATCTTATTATCCTCAGTAGTACAATTGAAATCATATAATATGTGCTTTAACTTAATCAGCTTGCAGAACATCAGCACAACGATCCTTATTTAGCTCTTCAGGGAATATCCACATCCTAATACTTAGATATGATAATAAAACACCAGTTAACAAAAAGGTTCTACACAAACTGTTGTCACCTAAGATGTGGATATACAAGCACGTTAACCAGGCTCTCCACCATGATAAGTAAAAGTGACATACGTATTGTGCATATTTTTGAACCAATTTAGGATTCAGACTCAACCAAGAAATGAGATCTTGTTTCTTCTTAAGTCAGACAGAAGTATACATCTTATTGTGGTTCGATCAATACACAACCACACGTACCAGCATATCAAGTGATCAAGAAATATATTCATACAGAGAGAATAATCCTCAATGCTTTCTCGACTGTGATAAAAATATTTATATCTGGCCATGTCAAATGATCCATACAGTCTTGAACGGTCTCAAAAACGCCGTATGATTTCCCTATCAACGAGATAAGAGGATTCCATTGTTTCTCTCGAGTGTGTTTGTTTAATAGATGTTTGATAAGTCAAATGTATACACAATGTAATGAATACTTTAGTAAACAAAACCAACAGCAGGTTGTGCCAAAGTCCTTGTTTTCGAGTATAGACTAGATTGCCAAATTCGTAAACTCAAAAACTTGTGATAGAATTTTGTCAGCTTTAGAGTGAGTTTGACTACTTCATAAAGGGGAAATTGTTAGGAATTATTGTAAGAAATTCCTACCTTATATGTTGTTTTGATGAGTCAAACATTCAACTAGAATAGTGTGTCTAGTTAGATTCGCTTAAACTTGTAATGTCTTGTAAAAGAATCATCGAGCTATAATAGAAGCTAATTTACAAGCCTTAGGGGTTTAGTGGGAACATTCTTCAATAGAAAATAGGCTTGTATGAGTTGCTAGCTAATACTTTGTTACGAGCAACGCATCTGTGGACGAGCTGGCGGACATGTCATCATCTCAATTTCAGGATCACCAACACAGATCTTATTAGCAAAGACTTTAACAGCAAGGCGCTACCGAACTAGCTAGAAGACACATTCAAGCCAGAACAAGCATGGGCATTCTCATGAATAGACTTTAAGATTGCAAAACATAATGTCTGATGTATTTAAAGGCATGTACGTCCCAGGAATCATCAAAAAAATATTCCTCGGATTGGCTAAAAAGAGTCATTTTGACTTATGCAGTAAAAGTCCATCTGCTTTAATATAAAGGACAATGCACATCAGATAAAGTGAGACTTCGACGAGATATGTTCATTTTTTCACATAATGGCAATAAAAGGAAAAGAGATTCAAACCTTCTTAGGAGCGTCTATAAATAGAGGCTGCATTTCACCTTAAGAAGGTTATGATCTTATAAACTGATGAATCGATTCTTGATCTTTGTCAATTTATTGAAAGCTATCAATTTATATAGCCTAAAAGCTTTCAGGCTTATTTTATCAACTACTCGTGTTCTTTCTTGAACAAGAGGCTCTATAATTTTAGCAAGAGTTATCCCTATTTTCTTACCCCTGAGTAAGAAAATATTTCAGAGTTGTCACTACTCTGGTGGCAACTATAATGGGTGTACACCGAAAAATGACGTTCTTGCAAAGAACTTAAATTCTCACGTCCAAGTTGAAGGTCAAGGTGGTGTGCTAATGCTTCAATCCTAAAGAAGTTCTTGATTGCAAAGGACATGGTGAATGTGTTAGTCGACTGGTGGACTTGGGATTCACCAGCTAACAATAGATCGTTAACATCTTTATAATTAACATTTTAGTGATTCCAAACTGCGTGTCTGAAGAGATAATGTAGGTGCTATTTACTAATTTCTTTAAATTTTTGCACTGGATTTAAAACCCAACAAATCATGTGTTGGAGTATATTACTGAAATCGACCAAGTAATATATTTGACCAACAACACAACCACATTTCTAAACTTGAGCTCTTGCAAGAATCATCAGCTTGGAGGGATCAACCTTGAAAGACTTCCACCGTAGCTTTGTTTAACTCTAATCTCAGAACCAACTTCTGATAATGACAGTATGTTTGAAAAATTAATTTTTTTATTAGTCAAACCATACATTTAGTCAATTATTGCATAGAACTGACATAGGATTGAGTCCGACTATGTATTTTATTAGGTAGATTTAGTTGTAACTGATAGGGATTAGTCATCACTCATCATTCCAATGACTCAATAAAAACATCGGAGAATGAACTTACACTTCAGAAAGAAACTTAATTGAAAAGGTCAAGGAACAAGACAAATGGGATGTAAAAAATAACCACAAAAATAATTGTACATTAAATAGAGAGGTGATCAAGTCAGGATTCCTTGGAACAAAAAGAAAAAGAGTCATTTTGTAAAAAAAATAGCCATTATGCTTAAAACATTGTCACCTTTGAGGAAAAGATAGTACGACCAACAAGTATCAAATGACTACAAGCGTTAACTCTCCATATATATATCTTAAAAGATCTGCAGAGAAAATGTTATGAGTTTTGATTACTGATATATGGAAATATAACTAGCAAACAATTAAATCTCTTTATCAAGAATAATATCAATCCGTATTACTCCTTTCGCCTACTTACAATACCGGTTACTATTGTGTTGGGTAATATCTAAGCAAATCTAGTCATTGTGTTTTGTCTATATCTAGGCAATGAATGTAAATCTATCTAGCTAACTTACAACTCAGGAAAAAAATTGATTAAACCAACCAAAATCATCAACAATTCACTTCACAAATCAATTTCAACCTCTCCAGCAATAGCATGAAGAATATCACAAACAATTGAATCAACAAATTTAGGAAAACAGGACATTGGAAAGAAATTTGTAATAAACTACCATGAGCAATTGAATGGTGCAAACAAGACTTAAATCCCCTTGAGACGGTCAATCCACACAAATCTAATTAATCCCCTTTGTACCGGTGAACTAATTGTAAATGAAATAGGATCGTTAAACTGTCACATTATCTAATTCTATAGCACTCTTAAAGGCACGTGGATTCTCAACCAACAAGAATTCACCACACCCTCGATTAGATCTATACTTGCATACAATCATGCTATTCACAACATCCAAATATGCTTATCGGCTACAATTTAGAGTTGAAATTATGAAACAATTGGTGAACGCCTACATTGCTTGAATAAGGAGAAAGCTCTAGCATGTTGTAATCACCAAGGAGAAAGTAAAAAAGACTGAATTGATCCATAAAATCCATTACATCATTCAATCCAACATCCTACAATGATTGATCTATACATACCTTGTAATTAGAACAATTGAATACATAGAGTAAGGTTTGCCATTATAAAATAGAGTTGGAATGACAGTTTTTCCCCAATTGTGGATCTCTAATCCTTGATCTTCACTTCTCCCTTCAAATCTTCCCTAATTGGATTGATTTAGGATTTATTTCCCTTCAATTGTGTGATTGGATGAGGTATGAAGATTTTGGAGGTGAATAACCATAAAAAATTCACGAAAAGTCCTCAACCAACTCGAATTTACCCCTTATATTGTTAGTAACCACTCAATGATTTCGCCTAAGATGATTCCGTTTCAACCGAAATGGTCCCCTGTTCAGGAACCTCCATAAAAACAAGGATCATATAAGCTCGATCAAAATTTGCCTTTGTAAGGAATATATCGACATACATCTTGAGAGCTGGGTCAAAATTGGTTCTATAGAGTCAAAATTTGGCTATGTCCCACCCGTTCAGCTCCCCATGCTCCGTTTGGGTCGAAATTAACTTTACATATGCAAGATTTTGGTTGAAATCCATTCCATAGTTGGGTCTAACTCATGGATATGCTCAATTGACCACTTACACAACTTAAACACCAACATACTCGAAAACACATCAAATCTATCATAAATTTATGATATGTGGGTAAAATAGGCATGAAATCATCACAACAATGTACCAACAAAGTAGACATTTCAAACACATATCAATTATGAATTCTTGATAGAGTTTAACAATATATACACATTATGAATGTGCAATCTCTACACTCTCTCCTATCGTGTTCTTATCATGAGACCCATGCATCTGAACTTAAGATCCAAAGTTCAACTATTCTCTCACATAGTTGAATTCGAGATGGCTTCTTGTTCATTCTCATTTACGAAAAAACACCAATCTCACCACTCAATGTTTTGTGAAGGGCTAAACATCACAACCCATGCAACCTTCAAGCTTAGCAATGTGTTTGTAATAAAACTTGTGAAGGCTAAATTCAATTAGTGGACTTAGCGGATTTGTTGGAGATAACATCTTCGTGGTAAAGTTCATTACCTGAAGTTGCTTGGAATCCAAAGGACGAAAGAGCTTCCCGAAACTAGAAGTAACCTAATTATATTATTTTGTAAGTTTTGCTTAGTGGTTTTTGATCGTTGGATTGAAGAGTGGATTAAGGATCTTTGGTATCTGAACTACTATATAATTTGGTGTTAATTTACTGCTTTGTATTCTTGCTTGGTTAAGTTGTTGGAATATTACTCAAATTAGCCTATATATATATCATAATGAGTAACAAGTTTTGAAAAACTACGAATGACTTGAGCAAGAGTTAGTTGGGACCACTAGGATTAAGACATTTGTTGTGTTTAAGATTGACAATTTGGGACCAACAAGTGGTATCAGTAATTTGGTCTACTAACTGACTGCTTAGAAGTATGACATTTTCAAAATGAACACTATGAGATTATCTCAAATTTTACTGAATAAATACTTTAGTTGGCAAAACAGATTGCTACGTATATCAAGAGCGTTCATCAATATGTCATGGATGTTCCGATCAAAGGATCTCCACAAAGCACAAATCACAACATAAAGAATGATGAAATGGAAGGATAAAAAAAAAGTTGCAGTCTCTGGTGTAATAGATCAAATGGATCTAACAATCAGTTCGGATGAACCAGTTGAAGCAAATAATCACTTAGCGCTTATGGTCATTGTTGTCAATGATGATTCAAACGACAACAAAGTTACCCCTTCAACAACAAAATTGGATACTAAGGTAACTAAATCTTTGCGAGTTATTCCATTCATCTCACATATTCCATTCATCTCAAGTATTTGTGTGGAGTTTGAATTATGTTACTCCAACTCAGAGAAATCATTTTTAGAAAATATTTCAAAAGAATTTTATGTCTTCAATTATTTAAATCTAATCTAGTACACGAAAACACAATGTTAAGGGATAAAGTCACAAAGCAGGCCAATTAGAACTTAATGTCTCAGTCCTTTAATGAGGAGTTTGAGAAATTTAGAATTGAACATTTGGCTTTTCTTGAAAATTTCAAAAATATTTTGGATAAGTGTAAGGTTTGGCAAGAGAAAAATCTTTATCAATAAATAATGATTTATCCTTATACAAACCACTCAATGACTTTGGAATGCTTGATTTTTGTATGTAGGAAACCTTTATGCAAGTAGGGTATTGGTTTTATTGAAAATAAAATTTAGTAATCTTGCATCATCTTCTCACACTAAAACTGGTAAGAGATCTTTTGTCCGAGGAAAAATCAATCTTCCAAGATCATCGAACAATGGTGAGATAAACTGATATATTTTATGAAGAATCTTAGAACTAACATTAAGTCAGACGATGACCCTAGATTTAGACCCAATTATAAAAGAAATAACCAGGGGCCCAAACCCAAATGAGCTATGATTCAGGTGATACTCAACAAAACTACGCAATGAAGACTACTAATCGGAAAGGTCGAGGATTTAGTCCTAGAAGATCTTATGACATTGTTCTTAAATATCTTGGTCCAGCTCCCCGTGGTTTTGCTTTGATCAATATTTCTAAACAAAATCGGCACACAAAATAACATTTTACAAGAAAAATCATAATGTCATGCATTATGCTCAAATAAAGGAAAGAAATTTTGTTCAGGATACAAAGCCAATAAAGAAAATATAGAGTCGAGATTATGGAAAGAATCATTCAGAGAGCTAGTAATAAAGGATCCATAGTTAAGTGTAAACCTATCATTTGAATCTTTTGTAGGAAATAATATCCCTCAGATGTAGGAAATAAATAAGAAGATCAAAAGAAATTGTTGGAAGCTAGCATCGAAACTTCACCCCCACAAGTTATGACAACAAGTTCATAGAGAGGATAGAGAACCTTTGAGTAGATCATTATGAATGAGACATTCAATATCATTAGTAGTCAGTCAGAGGTCACCTTTCCTAACTCAACTGAACAGGATGTTCTTTATCTTCATTGTAATCTAGAAGACCATCATTTACCTTCTTTCTTCGGAACTCAATTATTATGAAAAAAATCTCCTTCAGTTCTTCATTGTCAACATTCCTTATACCATCACCTAAGCCAACCCAATGTAAAACCCATTTTTCTTTGCACTACAAAAAAATAAGTCCCAATCGACCGTCAGAATCATTATTTCCTCAAAGTAAAGTACAAGATGTCATGTACTATATCGGATTAATCTTTCAGCTTCAGCTAGAGTTTGCTTCACAACTAAATCATCCAATTTTAAACAGGCCTTAGCAGATTTTTTCTACATTGATTTCAACAACGCGTTCAACCATTTTCATAACTTGTTCAAACTCTTCGAAGATCTTAAGATTAGAGAGATCATCGACTTTCATTGGTAGACATTAGTGATCGAAGCGTCATGAAAGACAACATATATTTAGAAGTGTTGCTCAAAGAATTATCGGCTCCATGCCATCTGATCTATTATCAGCGAATGGATTACTCCTAGAATTCAATAGATGAGTGTGTTCCTGAACTTCCACTAATTACTCTGCACACTGATTGGTTGATCTATATATCTCCAATCAACTCTACGAATCTCAACTGGTGTAGGTTGAACTGAAGAAGTGTTTGCGGTCAGTTACAAATTGTGTAATGCTCTTTGTGGTGGTCTTCTTGGGTGGAACAAATTCTGCTCCAACAAATCATCTCCTTCATCAAGCGCTCTTAGAGGATCATCCTTAAAAAGTTCTTTATGTAAGAAACTGAGTGTTAGGCCAAACTGAACATTATACTTGAGTACATTTGACCCATTCAACTTTGTCACGTGCTCTAAAATCTCCAACAACTGCTGTCGAGACTTGCTCTCCGCTGCACATTGAGATGGTAACCTCATGACCAGCTGCTCCATTATCCACTACGCAGGAATATGTATAAACTGATGCTAAACATGTTTCCATTATAAATGCAGACGAGTACCTTGTCCTTCCGTGACAAGCACTGGGCAATTTACTCTTCCACTTCTCCTGCACTTATACGTCTTGGTTATGAACCTTGCCTTATCAACTTCTCCTAACTGTTCAATCACTTCATTAACCTCAGTCATTGTCTCATAAAGAACAGACAAAGTTGGAGTTGATTCCCATGATATGATGTCAAATTGTTCCGCCAACAGACTTTTGAGTAACCCATCCAGAGTAAACTCTTGCCTTCCAGTAAAAGTCTTGATGAAGTCATAAAAAGATCAGGCAGAGAGTTCAGGCTTATGTTTGTTGCTGCCGTAGCTTCAACACACCAACCTCTCAGCATGTACTTTTCCGTGGTGTTACTCATGATCAGAACTAATGTGTCACCAAACTACCCTCTATCATTTTCTTGCAAACGAGATCCTTCACAAGATCATAACTGATAGTTCATTCCATGTTTCCATATATTGCTACAAGATCTTATTGTACTATAGAAGCTTCTATACTTAACCTTCAACTCACTAGACAGACTGTTCATGATGAAAACATAAGCGAAATCATCAGAAGCTACCCATTTTTAATAGAATTGTTGCTCAAGCTCAGAAACCTCCTCATACCGATGAACCAGTGGATCTACAGAAAGCATTTAATCATGATCCTCAAACCAGAGTTTATACTCGAAGCAATATCTCCACTCACAAAAGTTTGGACCAGTTAATGGGTTTAGTGCTTAGAGGTTTACAACGTGGGATATAGATATGTTTGAAAACAATAAATTAAAGTATAAATTAAACATAATCGCAAATTATTAAAACAAATAAAATTGTAACCTTATGATAAGATAATATTATTGTTTCCTCCTATTGTCCAAGTAATTTTTATTGCAAGCCAAAATGTGGACGTTTAAAACAAAACATTTAACCAAACTGCATCTTTCAATTCCAATCCATGTCAGTTTCATTTGACAAACGAAATTAATAATTGGAGACTAACCAAGAGCATATTTTCCTACTGAGCAGGGACATCACAAATGAGTTAAACTCCGAATACTATCTAAGCTGGCATACCACAAAACCAACCCTCCCATATAATGATCGATATGTCATACACACACCAGGTCCATGTTGTATGATATTTTATAATAAGGTTGTCTCATTTAATTCAATCCTAGAGAACTTGTGAAACATCAAATACACAAGCTACACATGTAGAAGTTTACACATGAGCTCCCACCTCTCAGATGAATTTAATGTTTGTTTAAAAAATCTCATCTATTAGAAAATAGGAATTATAAAATAAGCAACCTAGACATGTAGACGTTTACTTATTAGATTATCCACTTCTAATAAGATATCTGTTAATGGAAGTCTTTATTAATATAATCAACTTATCAATGTTAATTCATAAGGTTCAATTGCACATAAATTATTTTATGTTGCTAGAAATTATGATATTGCTAAAATTCTATAATGCCATGCATGAACACCGAATTTATAGCCATAATTTAACCTCATAAAATTAATAACATAAGCATGCTTTAAATACTAATCATCATGCATAATAATCATCATAGATAGCAATTCAATAATAATAATCATCATGCATAATTATAGGCAATATTATTTTGTCGATAGAGCCAAATAATTCAACTTGACTCTTATTCCAATTGAAGAGATTGCTAGCAAATTGAATTGGAAATCCATAACCCGGATGAGTTATAGAAGGCTTACGGCCATGATAAACCATAGGGAGTTTTGTGATGACGAATGTTGATGGCGCTTCTATTTTGAGTATATCACACAGTCATCAAAGCTTCTTCCCAGTGTCCTTTGCTTAAACTAGCTTATGCGAGATGGTCCTTACTGCTTCTTTGAGTTTTCAATTTCTTCTCTCATCAAGGCCATTTTGTTGAGGTGTTCTTGGAGCTAACTTCTCGTGGGAAATTCCAAACCTGAAGAACGTAGTGCGTAGAGATTTGATCCTCGATCCTTTTTATTGCGCACCAAGATTTATTCCTAATAGATTGAGGAATTAAATCTATGAAAGTAATTTAATTAATTTCGAAAGCAAGAGAGAGAGAGAAGAAAGAACACGATCCTTCTAATCTGGTCTTATTATCTGAATCCCAACTTCAATCCGAATATCTGGTGAAGATTACCTTCAGATTCTTTGCCCGGTTGAGAAGCAGAATTTCCTCCTTGTTTTCAGATCTTAGTCGATCACACACGGCTCCCAAATACTGGTCTATTGTCTTGCAACTTATGATCTTGTGGTGTGTTGAGATCTGAGAAATTGGTGCCTATTTATATGAAATTCTGGACTTCTATTGAGTCTGAGTTTTCATGGGCCAAACCAAGGACCAGAATACAAATAGAAAATGGGGCCTACCATTTAATTAATTCCATATTCAACCCAAAATATAATTAATGAATTAATATTAATTCATTCCACCAGAGAATCAATAATATCCCACCTATTTGCTACTATGTTTTGAAGTACGGGTTGCATGGGTTCGGTATATCCCCACATTTAAGGTAATAGACATACGTTAATTGATTTAGGCTCTGAAAAGACATTATATTAATTAACATCTTATATTCATGAGTCAATCCACTCAAACCTTTTCACTTATGCTTGGACTTTATCAAGCTGCAGGACTTTAGCATAACAAACCTTTTGAACTGCTCAAGGAATGTCACCATTCTATACTGGATGTGGTTACCTAGTTCCAGTACCATACAGTGAAACACAGACTGCTATCACCCAAGATACAGATATACAAGCTCAACTAGAGCCTCTCAATTCAACTCAAAGGGATACACAATCCGCGTATACTTCTGTACCTTCCTTTACGTTTAGGATCTCATCAAGCCATAAAGATCCAGATTCTTTTAATGTCAGATAAATGAATCGATCTCAACTTAGGTCCTTATCAATGCGTGCCCCACACCAGCATACCAAGCCATCCAAAATAAAATGCCTATTACTGCGTATGTTGCATCCTACAACGATAGTTTATCTTGGAATTTTATCAGTTGTGATAACTATTTATATCTCGCTAAGTCAAATGATCCATACGATCATCTGTGATCTACTACACACCATATGATCTCCCTATCAACGAGATAAGAGGATAAGAGCATTTGCGACACATGTTTGTTAATTCAGACAGGAGATGAACATACAACACTTATGACTCCCAGTATATTAACCGATCGACCTTGTACATTATATACCAATCATAATTCTTTTAGTATACGAATCCATCTCCTGATATACAACAATAACTCTTACTAATTCATTTATGAATTCTTGACTTGACTTCATTAAATTGCATCGTTTGTCTTATCAACTTCGTTGTGTATTAAGGGATTAGTACAACATTGTTCGTCAACTGGAAATAAGTCCATCGACTATTTCCTATGAACCAGTACTATAAAGCTTATTAAGGCAAACTCCCACTGTAACGATGCTCCTTTTATTATGTCAGTTATTGGTGCATTAATTTGAGGTTTACCGCATTACACGGGCGACCGTGCAATTGGTACAATACCAACCGAGGTATGCTCAATCTGTCACATGGTCTTTCCTGATGGATTTGAATTTTCTTCTTATCAATGTAGAGAAATCTCACATTTAGATTCGTGGTTTCATCCTATACAATACGCTTGTGTTGAGGATATATAGATAGAAACCACCTTTTTAGTTTAGTTGGGATAGCCCACAAAGTAGTATTTTTCTTAAACCTTTCTTCTAACCAATCAACTTCCTTCATTAGCCTAAAAGCTAAACAACCCATCATTGCATTTGACAAAGTCAAGATCCACTAGGGTGTTTAGAACTGATATAGAAGACACTTGGTTAAGCAGATACACTAATGCCTTTTGGCGCACTTCCCAAAATTGAAAATTGGCAAAGCTGGCATAGCTTATCAACTTTAAACAATCTTATTTATTATTTCCATCCTACACGATCATTTTAAGGGATAACATGTGTAGTCAACTTGGATACAATCCCAAGCTTTACCAGATACTGCAAAATATATCACTTAAGATAAACACCATTATGAATGAACCATAATGTTTTTATAGACTTGTTTAACTTTTTCTCTACCTTAGTTTTCAGCGCTCTTGATTAAAGCAAGAGACTAAGACTTGTAGTAAATTTGATAAACATATCCATATCTTAAGTGATAAGAGTATCAGTGCCTATTTTAGGCAACTGTGGAAGTAGACTCAAGACAGAGCAAACACGATATAATTCCTATAGATTCAATTGTCTTTTTTAAAAGGCTTAGTTATCAACTTATACCTTTAAGCAATATTTATAAGCACCATTCTTAGGATTACCTGGATTAAATCCATAATCCCATGAATTACTAAAAATTACTGTTGGGATTGTATACTAAAAGCATTTATGATTTAGTGTGTTCGTTTGATACACTGGTCTTCATAAATGTGTTACATCAACATAGTCGCTATCTGATATAACAAACATACGATATGAACTATGGTGTGTAGAAGATCACAGAGGATCATATGAATCGTTTGACATAGCATGATATAAACAGTATCACGGCTGAGACAGTCCTTGGATAGGCTGTCGATTTAGGTTGCGACATATCACTTCATAAGTGAGCTTATCTAAGATACTTGATGTGTCGGTACATCTTTATGTATTGATGGGATCAACTGTGGGATATGTTATTCTAATTGACATATGAATGAGCCAGATCTCTAGATACTTGTTATGATCTTAATCCTAATTGAAGGCTAAGGGGCATACATAAGTTTACCACACTTTGACTTGCTATGGTGGCGAGTCTTTCATGTACTCTTAGACTAGCATCTTGGGTGTGGCGGTTTGTGTGTAGCCTGCTTAGGCTGGACATGTAGGTAATCATATTCGTTTCAGGATGGGGACATTCCCTGAGGAGCTTATAAGGTTCATTATGTTAAACCCTGCAGGTTGAATTGTTTAATTCAGGCATTATTGAAAAGGAGTGAGCGGTACTACTCAGGAAATGTGAGATTAATTAATTATGGCTAGTTGTCATAGGCCAAATTAATTAATTAATGTTCGGAACCATAAATATGTGGATCATTCATTTTTAATGCAACCCATTCCAAATTACGTGGTAATAAAGGGGTGATACCGTGGTGAAGGTTAAAACAATATTTTATTAATTAATTATGTTCTGGGTTGGATGTGGAATTAATTAATAAAGAGGGTCCACTTTGTTAATTGCATTTTGTCCCTGGTCTAGCCCTTAAAATGCTCAGAGCCCATTAGGGTTAGGGTTTGCAAACCCTTGCATTATAAAAGCACTTCTCTCTATCTGATCTACACACACAAATATATGGTTTAATATTCAAAACAAAATATTGAGAGAAAAGAGAGAGAGGGGTGATAGCTATCACTGGGAGGAACTGATCGGTTCCTCCGGATCTATGATTCAACTAGGTAGTGTATCCTCACAAGATTTCTGAGGAGCAAGGGAACAAGATCAGAAGATCAAATCTGTTGGATCAAGATAGCTTTGATTGATCCCACATCCAGATCTACTCCTTCGTCGTTGTCTCCAATCTAGATCTGTAGATCAGTCGTTGGAATTCTGGTATTCCTGAGATCTATCCTATGCAATTGAATATTAGGAGCATGCATATGGTTCACCTGATTTATTCAATTTGATTTGTTTTTATACCCTAAGAACGATCCAAACGGCTAAAGAAATAAATGTCAAGTCACGTTGTCAATTGTAGACTTAGATCTTACAATTTGTATCAGAGCCATGTTTGGATATTTAGGATTAAATAAATTAATGTTAAATAAATATGGATGTTTATATTTATTGTGGATGGATTTGAATTGCCTTGAGTGTATTTCTTCTCATGGCATTCTCGTTTTTGGATTTGTTTTTCACCACAAGAAAAATCAATGGATTTGATAGAAAAATCATGTGATAGATTTTTAGATCTATTTTATATTTTATTTTAAAATTTGTAAAATTGTAAATCCGGAAGAACGAAGAACACATTCATGAGATTCAACTTCAGCACCACCACATCACACAGCAACAGGTGGCGGCGGCACGACAGAACCCTAGTTGCGTCGTGCAGCTGGGCTGTGCCCAGTTTTGTCAGGCTAGTATGTAGGTCATTTTGAAGTGTGCAGACCGGAGAATAGTTGGCAGCACGTGCAGGCACGCTATGGTGGTTGTACTGCAGGCGGCGGCACAACCAATGGAGCAGGCCGGCGGTAGTGGTGGGAGGAGGCAGGGTCGTGCGCGTCAGCGCGCGAGTTTTATCAAGCAGCAAGTCTGCAAGTTTGCTACTTCGCGTGATGCCTAATGGTATGATGCCCTTGCGGCTTCTCCGGACGGCCAGGCTGCGCGCGACGATGGCGAGCGTGGCGTCATGTGTCGCGGAGAATTGCAGCACCGGCGGTGCTCGTGCGCAGCATAGGATGGCAGCGTAGCACCTACAGCGACTACTACGCATATGCTAAGGGTGTGCGCACGATTCCTATCTCTTGCTGGTGACTCCAGCGATCGACGACGTGGCTGATCTTCGAGCGGTGGGCGGCATTGTGTCCTGCGTAACATCGACACTGGGAGGTGGGTTGGCAGTGGCTGTGTGAAGGGTGGTAGCTGCAAGGCTTATGCTAAGGTTTGCTCACACAGGCCGTAGCTCCGGCCAGTTGATTAGGAGGCGGCCCGCTTCATTGAAAATTAGGGTTTGGCTGCTGTTTTGGGCCTGAAACCCTAATTTGAATCCCAATTGCTATTTATGTTGTCTGGTTCAGATTTCAAGTCCAAGGGAAGCCCAGTTTGAAGATCTGTGCTGGAATTAAATCTTGTAATAGTTAGATTTAATTTATTTCCATGTAATCGCATTTGAGGGGCAATGAGAATTTTATTTGTTTATTTTATTCTCGTACTGATGTGATTTATTATGTGTGGACTAGTAAATAATAGGAAAGCATGTCTATTTGCTTTCTTATTTACTGCTTAAACATCTTATAATTTTAAATTATTGAGCATGCTTTATGTGATTTATTTTATTTTTTAAAATGTGTCTATAAATTCCGGGATCATATTAATTTATGATCAAATTTTTGGATGTGACATAATTTATGAGACATAAAATAATGTGTGCGCATGAAACCTTTACAAATTAAAATACTAAGTTGGATTTTTGTTATTTTTCCAAACGAAAATCATTAGACCGCCACAAATACGACTTCTCATTAGAAGTAAGGTGTTTCAAAGCGTAAACGTGTACTCGGCTAGCTTGCATTAGAAATTACTTACCAGTTCTAATGCGACAAGGTTTCCTAATAAAATATTTATTTTAAGATGAGAAGTGGGAGCCTCTAACCAAACATCTACTTGGGTAGCCTGCATTGAGACAACTCTCGCACGTCTCTAAGATTAATCTAAATTGGATAATAAAGGATGTAAAGGGCATGTGGTATGGATCACGTACATATGTCAAATTGCCTTTTATCATCTGGAGTTAGGATTGTGGTTTATTTTGCTTAAATGTTGCCTTAAGTATGACTCATTTGTGATGTCCCTGCTCCGGATAGGTGAAAATGTTCTAAAGATATCCAATATTAATTTCTTTTGCCGGTGGAAACCTGGCATGGAGAGAAATTATAGGACCTATTTTGGTCTGGTTGAGCGTTTGTCGTAAACATCTACCCTGGTAGCTTGTGGTAAATTAGCTTGGGTAATTAGAGGAAGCAAATTGCATTGTTTTATCTAAGGGTTCTAGGCATATTTGTTTCAGTAGTTCACAATATATGCTTACTTTAATCCGCTTATTTATTTTTCAGATATGTCATAATTGCATCGCTCGTTAATTCAATTGCAAACAATTCCTTGACTGGTCCGAATTTTCCTTGATGGAAAAGTGACATTGTTAAACTTTTAGATTCATTTGGACATTTGTTTGTTTTGCAAAATCCCTTTTAGAGTCGGTTGACTGATGCATCTTTTCACAAGGAGCGTGCAGTCACAAAGCTGATGAAGGGGTGTTCCTTGGTTATGCACATCCTTTTCACAAGGGATATTAGGGACTCAATAAGACTACGGGACTTGTGGAGATAACATGCAATGTTGAATTTGATGAGTTTGTTTTGGTGTGCAGGACCCAGAAAGAACTGGAACTTGACACTCGTGAGATCAAGGATGTTAATGAGAAACCGAGTCTTGAAAATGATGATACTGTTCTAGTTTCTCAGACTAGATCTATGACCAAAATGTTTAGTTCTTCAGTTGGCTAGGCTGGATGGCAACCTTCCGAAGAGGCCCATGATGCTATTGTACTTGCTGAGGACTTGGATTCTATAACCCTAAACACATGCACAAATAAAGGGGGAATTCAAAATGGAGCTGAAACTGAAATTTCTCAAACAAGAAATGAAGCTCAAACTTGAAATGATCCTAAAACTGGTGTTGCACAACCTGAAGAAGTCATTCCAGAGACAAGGAACAGGAAACTAGAAATAAAGGATCAAATGAAATTAACATTTTAGTTTCTATGCAGGATCCAATTTCAGTATTTGAACTTCAAGCTTTAAGAGAGGGAGAACTCAGTTTGGATTCTACTCTAACCTCTATTCCAGTTTTAGGAACCGACTTTCTAAGATCTTCTTCTCAACCTATTGAAGTTAACCAGCTCCAGAAGCGAAGGCGGTTGAAATATCATCCTCAAGATGTTGTGTTGGACAACATTGTAAACCTAGTTCGCACACGCCAACGAAGCACATTGTTGTCGTGCTTTATTTCCCAGCAATCATAACCAACAAAGATCACAGATGCCTTGAAGTCAATAGAATAGACCAATGTGATGCAAGAAGACATAGCTGAGTTCACTCGCAACAATGTATGGTACTTGGTAGACAGACCAACACACCAAGCTGTTATTGGAACCAAATGGGTTATCAAGAACAAGCGAGATGAAATTGGCATGATCGTGAAGAACAAAATGAGATTAGTTGCCAAAGGCTTTGCACAGTGCGAAGGAATATATTTCGATGAAACTTATGCTCCAGTTGCCGGACTTGAAGCCATCAGATTGTTTCTAGCTTATGTCGCTTATCATAACTTCACAATTTTTCATATGGATGTGAAGACAGAGTTTCTGAACAGGGTACAGAAAGAAGAAGTCTATGTAGAACAACCCCCATGCTTTGAAGAAGGAACCAAGTTTACAAATTGATAAAAGCTCTATATGGGCTGCAGCAAGCACCCAGAGCTTGGTATGAGACTCTGTCTTAGTTTCTTTTCAACATTGGTTTTCAGAAAGGAAAAATTGACACAACTCACTTCAGAATCAAGGATGGAACTGACATTCTGTTAGTTCAAATCTATGTTGATGATATCATATTTGGTTGTAAAAACTTGGAGTTATGTGAGAAGTTTGCCCAACTGATGCAAAGCTATTAAATCTATTTAAATTAATAAATTAGAGGAATCATGTGCATCATGTTATTGATAATTTTTATGAAAGACATATCACCTTCTTCATTGTAGGCGTTAGAATAGAAATCAGTTACATAGTATAGATAGAAAAAGTTGGGAGTAGTTGTGAGGAATTTTGTCTGGGTGGAGGCATCAATAATTTCCATAAAAGATGTTGTCAATGTCAGGTCAGACTTCTCCTAAGGACCATGGAGGTTCTGGATCTTGTTCTATAGAGCTCTTCTAAGATATCCAGTTAGGTCTTGTAGATTTCTCCTCTTAATTTATCCGTGAACAATCATAGATTGATATTCCTTGACATTCTAGTTAGATGAAGAATCCATTTATAAAAAAATGGGGAGGGGGTTTAACAAGAGTAGAGATTCTTGGGAAGAGATAATTTGGACTATGTAAGTTTTCGCGAAAGAAACAATGAAAGCAAAGGGTAGATAGAAGGGTGTGATCATAAAGATCAATTATCACGATCCTCTTAACTTTCCAACTTTTGTGGTGAGGATGGAATATGGAATATTGTATCTGAAAATCACTTAAACATGACCTTGTGATAAGATCACGTAAATCTTTTCTAACAAAACCTCAAAAAGAGAAAGATTTTCCCACCATGAAACAATTACTATTTGGGGAATCTTCTACCGATCATGGCATTCTTTTGTTGATAGACTAATAATGATATTTAATGTCTCATTCATAATGATCTACTCCATGGTTCTCTATCCTTTCCGTCAACTCGTTGTCGTGACTTGTGAGGGTGAAGTTCTAATGCTAGCTTCCAACTACTTCTTTCGATCTTTTGTTTCCTACAAGTGAGGGATAGTATTTCATGCAATAAGATTCAAATGATGGGTATACATTTAACTATGGATCATTCATTATTCTCTCTTCGAATGATTCTTTCCAGAATCTTGACTCTTTATTTTCTTTATTGGCTTGGTATCTTGAACAAAAGTTATATTATTATATTTTTGTAAAAATGTTCATTTTGGTGCATTTTTTTTAGTAATATTGATCATAACAAAACCACGGGGAGCTGGACCCAGATGTGTAAGAACAATGTCATAAGATCTTCTAGAACTAAATCCTCGACCTTTACGGTTAGTAGTCTTCATTGTTTAGTTCCGAAGAAATAAGGTAAATGATGGTCTTCTAGATTACAATGAAGATAAAGAAAATCCTGTTCAGTTAAGTAATAAACGGTGACCTCAGAAGAGTACAGGAAAGCCCTTGACTAAACCAGGTCCGAGCAAGACAAACTCAACATATATGTACCAGCTGTAGAATACATGTCTGTAACTATCTCTGAGATTCAGGATATGGTTGCAAGCTTAAATTAGGAACTCAACAGGATGAAGAGATCTACAAGGGAAGAAGTTGAGAAAGAGGAAGTTGAGAAGAAGAGGAAGTTGCGAAGGAATCGGGAAGAAGGAAAAGAAGGAGATGAGTGAACGAGAAAATGTCTGGAGGAGAAACATCATTTGATGATGATGTTTAGATGTATGATTCAATTTTTATCTATTGATCAGAAGTATATGATGTTTGTTTTAATCTAGGATGTTTGAACAAGCGTTTGAAGTCAGTATTTGCTTTGGTATTCTATAATGTTCTTGTCATACTCACTCTAAGTTGCTAAATTATTTAATAAATCACTATATGTGGGATATTTAGTAACCAATCAACTTTTAGTATTTCAAGTTTGATCTTGTTCCAGCAAAACAAAGAAGGTAAAATATACAAGCTCTCAGTTATATTAGTTTTAAAGCTGGTTGAGGTATTCGACTGAGTCCAAGCTCTCAATAACAAGTAACTACATATTCTGCCTCGAAGATAACTCAGTCCAAGCTCTCAGTTATAATTATCAAATTAGTAGTAGAATATGATTGAGTCCAAGCTATGAGTTGTAGATATGTAAATTGTTGATCGATATTGATCACATAGGGCTTCATATCTAGCAGATAACTTAGTCTAAGCTCTTAGTTATATAGAAGGGAGATGTTTCAAATGGTTAGTCTATGATGAATGCAGATTACGACAGAGTCCTAACTCTTAGTCATTCAAAATCATCTAAAGAATATTATGTCCAAGTTGTTGTATCAACATAATGTGGAACGCATGCAACAAAATGAGGATAAATGAGGGCAATCATGTACCACACGACATTTTTAAAAGATCACAATCAATGGTGTGGTCCTAGGACTAAAGGATACGAAACGTTGAGTTGATCAAAGTCGGAAAAATTCAAATGAACAACCAGTCAAGGTCATTCAAATTTGTAGCAAATCAACATATATATAGTTCGCTCTCTTCTCCATCAAATACTAATTTGCATAAATCTTTAAGATCCATTAAAAAATAATCATACCATATTCACTTGTAATCTCTCACATATTTAAATAGAAAGTTCATACTAACCAAGGAAAGAAAGAGGAAATAAGTAACAAACTCCCTCTATGATTGAAAGGAAAACAAGGTGCCAATTTGGATGACATCGTGAGTGAAGAAAAATAACATGATGTAGGATTTTGGATTCCAGTTTCCCTGACAGAATTTGAAATGCAAGAACGGGATGTTGAAGTTCAGAAAAAAGTGGATGAGGCAAGTTTTAGGAGTTAACACAGATTCAACAACATGACCAACACTAGAAGACATCACACTGATGCATTTAAACAAGTTGCGAAACCTTCCTCCTGTAGATTCAAGAAGATAACAATTGTCATTCCATATCAGTAGATGAATGCACCAAACCGACATGATGCAAAATGACGAAAGAAGGCAACTGTTGAAAAGCAGAAATCATCAAAGAAAATGAAGTAGAAATTTCCATCACTACTCATTGCTCTCAACCTGCTAGGAGGCAAGTAATCAACAACACTTCCTCATACATTCTTATGATTGTGACTTGCAGGAGATTATGAACTTCACAACTAGAGATTTTGTCTCTAAGAAGGATGTAGCAGATGACGATATGTTGGTCTCTAATCAAAGTCGTGATAAGCAGCCGAAAGCTACTTAGCAAATGCAGCGGAATATTAAAGTATCTTGCTCTTAGTCTCTTTTCAAATACATTAGCTCAAGGTAGGTGTTAGATTGTTTCAGAGATATACTCTAGCAACTTGAGGTTGCTAGGTTTTAAACAACAAGCAAAAACAATAAAACAGTAAAGAACACAATGTTTATAGTGGTTCGATCCATCAAGATCTACGTCCACTCCTCAGTCAAACACTGAGAATTCACTAAAAAGATATGTTCATGTACAAGGAATCACCTATCTCCTGTAGTAGGTGGTGAGCTTTCGAGCAAGCCACTACAAGACTATCCTTCGTTACTTAGATCTTCTCGATCGGCAGCTGCGGCTAAGTCAATGGTGCACCTTTGTAAAACATGCCTTTACTGCAATGGACGCTTTATAGTTCCTTCTGAACTTTGTTGGGGGGGGTTTTGGCAACAGCCCGTGATAGTTAATCTCTTTTCAAAGATGTGACTGCTGGATGCTTCATAGGATGGAAGTTATCCCAATGATTAGATTCTTGAGCATAGTCAAGGAATCTCTTCAATTTAGTGTCAGATAATCAATGAGGGGGACACTACGATTGTTGAGAGCTTTGAATTCTTCTCTTTAAGGAGCTCTCAACTAACTACTCTCTTTTTGCTTTGTTCCCTTTGTAAAAAGTTCTTTTTCACTAAGTGTCTTTGCGAGTGTGAGCAATAGTAGTCATGAAGGAGGGTCTCCCTCTTGTTTGGACTTCTCTTTTATATCTAGAGATTCAAAGTTTAAATCTCCAGATTCGTTAGAAACAACAGTCCTTCTTGTCCAAAAGAGCTACTTGCATTTTGTCCTTTCCGACGTGTACAGTGCCTTTTTACCTACTTCGGGAAGGCTATTCGTCATTGATTGTACTTTTCATCATAACGGTAGTATAAAGGAAGTATTTGTTGAGTATCTCCTTACTTAGCATTCTATCGGAGAATGCTGGGAATACTCTGCTAAGTGCTTTGACCTTTGACTTCTGAACTCTTCTAGCAATCTGCTAAGTACTAGTGAATGCTGACTCCTTCAGCATTCTGCTATCACTTGATATCTTGCTTTCTGATTGCTATATGTTCTAGCAATCTCCTGAGAGAATAGTGAATGCTAACTCCTTTAGTATTCTGCTAGATCTTTACTGCTGACTGCTGGACAAATACTTCTAGCAGTCTCTTCTTTCAGCATATGATTGCTAGCACTTTAGCAATCATTCTTCTTAGCACATTGTCTGCTATCAACTTAGCAGTCCTTTTGGTCTGCTGACTTCTCTAGCAATATGCTTGACTGCTGAGAACGTTCCTAACATCTAGAATTCCGAAGTCTTCGTTCCAATTGTTGAATCCTCAGCAATCTTTCGCAAGTACTTCTTATCTATTAAAACTTGAAATATTTCCTAAACAGGACATTACACAAGAGTTGCTAGACTATCTAGAATTCTGAAATGATCGACCAAACTAAATAAGCTTTGATTCAACAAAACTCTTACAATTTGATCTAAAGATGGATTTACAATACAAATCAAGGAATATTTTCCTAACAATTCCCCCCTTTTTGGTGTTATCAAAGCTTACTATCAATTGCTGAATCTAAGAGGAAAGAATTCTGAGTGTACAAGAAATTCTAAGCATCAGAGCTAATCTAGCAATCTAACTTAGAATTTAACCAACTTAGTTCTTAGCAGGGAATGGTTTTAATAAATTCTCCCTCAGTAAATGCTGGGAAATATTCTTGATTAAAACATAAGTAAAATGCTTCTTAGCAATATGCTAGAATCTAGCATCCAATCAAATCAGCAAGCATTTTACCACCAATCACAAAACAAAATAACTCAACATCCACAACCACATGTAATTTTGTTTATCACACGAATAGTGTGTATCAACTAAACCACGTAAAAACATCAAAAGTGGATAATGAGTAATTGTCTAAGTCTGATTCAGTTACAAATATATGATTGAGAGTGTACAAGTACAATGATACCGAAAAAGACAACAAAAAGATTACAGAGAACTTCCTAGCATATCAATTCAGCTCAAGCATCGGGAGAAGGCTTCTTGTGAAGGTCTTAAAATTTACTCATCCTCATCTGCATGAACTTGTCATATAGCTCATTGTTTGCTTCACGTTCAGTAGTCTCCCTCTCTAACTTTTTAGCAAGTCTCTCGTTCTCCATCTCAATTCTCCTGAACTTGAGCTCCATATCCTTCTTTTTAAGCTCCTTCTCAACAAGTCTCCTCTCTTCTTCAGCAGCAGCACTTTCCTCCTCTGTTTTCCTTCTTTTCTCTGCTTCAGCAAGTCTCCTCTCTTCCCCCTCTTTGATTGCAGCCAAAAAGGTTGTTGAGAAAGATTGAACACTTTGCACAATCTTTTGTTGGGAGTCTGCTACCTCCTCTTTCATCACCTCCATACTCTGCTTCACACCAGATACATCACTTTTCACTTCAGCAACCTTTGCTCTGACTTCAGATACTTCGCTTCTTACTTCCTCCACTTCTTTTCTTATATCAGCAGCCTCCATAGCCACTCGTTCATTTATGGCCAGGGGAATAGTTGTGGATAGAGCATGTTGTAGGGCAAAGTGAACAGCCTGATCAAGATAGGAATGAAAGTCATGAGAGCTTACAGGGAGAACATCAAATGAAGAAGATGTTAGCACCATTTCTCCGCTTCTTACATGTGAACATCAACTTCGCCTTGAGCCGTCAAGTACTCAGCTTGTTCTGTTATGCGCTCTGCTTCATTTGCTCTCTAGGCCTTTGCTTGTGCCTCAGCAAGTTTAGCAGCTCTTGCTTCATCGGCATGGGCCTCCAAGTACTGAGCTACATCTGCTAGTTTCTCGGCCTCCTCTAAGTTCCAAATCACCACCAGGGCCATAGTAAGCTCAGCAGCTTTTGCTTCCCCTAGCTCAGCAGCGCGCGCTGCTCTGGCCACTTGCAGGATGTTATCTTCCATGAAGAGTGCAAGCATGTTCTCCGCTCTGGTCAGCTTACGGCTCTTTTGTTGCTCTTCTTGCTTTCTAGCGGCAGCCATCCTAGCCATCAGCCTCTCCTTTTTCTAACTTTCATACTCGGCCTGACGCCTTCAGTAGTCAGCAGCTGCTTTAGCTTGACACTTAGATAGTTCAATTCTAGCATCGGAATGACCATCAGGAGCGAAGCTTGACTTCAGCAAAGATTGGGATGTTGAGAACATCCTATGGACTCGGATTGTTTAAAGTCTTGTAAGCACTTGCTTGTCGAAAAATTGCTTCATCCCGGGCACTTCATCAATCCAGTCGTTTGCCCACTTTTCTTCTTTTGTCCAGTAGTTGAGCCCCTTGGTTGTGATAACCAGCATTCTTTCTTCGAAGCAAAGTTGATGCATGACATAATCAAAGAATTTCCAATGCATAAACTCTTTGCTTAGCACCTTCCCTTCCGGGGTCGTCGCATCCAACTCAACATAGAAAATGTTGGCAATGTCGCGCTCTATCTCCGCCAACACAGATTCTTCAATTTCAAAAATCATGGGAAAAAGATCTGTGTTTACCTCTTCCTCAAGAAAAACAGGTGCACACCATTGTGCTATGTGCCTTATCTTGAATCTGCGTCCTGATAATCTTTTGAAAGGAACTCTGAGCTCTTCATTAGTGTCGGTCGGAATCATCCTTAGAAATCATGCATTGTAGGCATCTTAAGATTCGCCATCAGAATCGGAATCTGAATAACATGAAGCTAAAAATCCTTCACCGTTTTCTTCTTCTTGCATTGTCTCAGCAGATGATTGAATTTCAGTGTTAGGCCTTGCTTAGCAGTCGACATCTCCTCAGCAGTCTGCAAAATGCTAGCAGCTTGCTCAGCATTCTGATCCTCAGCGCCATCACTACTGGGTCTCTCCTCAGCATTCAAAACTTCTGCACCGCCTTCAGCAATGTTAGCACCTTGCTTAGCATTCGGTCCTGATCCAGAGGTTCCAACATCCATAATCTGAGCAGGTTGAGAAGTAAGCTCCCGAATAGCAACTCCTCCTTGACCTTCAGGACGTGCAGGAGCATCAAAGACTCCTGCCGCAATCATTGCATGCAAGTTTTTGTCGGATAGTGCATCGTGCTCGGGCAAAGGAGTGGTGATGAGATGCTGAACAGCTTGCTTCCCTTTGCGCTTAGCAGCCTCCTGAGCCTCATGCTCTGCTGCTAACACAATAGCTTCCTGAGCTGCACGCGCAAGCAACTCAATAGCTTCCTTTGCTGCTTGCGCATCAGCAGCCTTTTTCTCAACAATCTCATCAGCACCGGACTTAACTTGTTCAAAGTTTCGGTCCCTCGATTCAAACATTTTCCATCTCTTTCTTATAACTTTTCCTCTCTTGTACCTGTTGGTTCAACTTCCTCTTCCTATGTCGCTCCCTTATAATTTTCTATCTTTCAAATAGGGGCTTAGCAGAAAGTGGACTTATGTTCCCTTGTGGCTCATCAGCGGAAGTCTTCTTAGTAGCTTGTTCCACAGCAGCCGGTGTAACAGATGCAGGCTTATCAGATGTTGCCTTCTCAGAAGCTTCTTTCTATGCAGCTTCTTTCTCGGAGGTTTTGACAAGCCTCCTTCGTGTCCTCTTCTTCTTTCTCGGAGGCAACTGCAAGCTGACCCAGTACCTGAGCTGGTTGCTCTTCTTGGTTCTTAGTAAGATTTTCTTCTATCTGCTCGGTAGGCAGATCTCCGAGCATTTCGATCTCAGCGAGATCCTGAAAACATTTCTCCGTCTCTACGGCCTTATTGGTAGCAACAATCTCCTCAGCAGTCATGGGGATTGCATGTTCCAACTATAGGACTGCCAACTCTGCTGGATGCACGTCATTAGAAGAAGTAGGAATGTTGGGGTCATCATTGGACTTCCCTTTAAGTATGATTGGGCGGGACATATCGGCACGGGTCGGCATCTTCTTCGTCAAAGGGATGAAGTCTGTAGGGAGCAACGAATCACCACTCTCGTGCTCGTCCTTCTGAAAAATTGTCTCAATAAATTTTCTTATCTTCAACCCAAAATTCACATTGGATGTGAAGATCCCTTCCTGCTTGATCTTCACATTTTTCATCACGTGGTCCAACCGGTGCTCGAAAAAGAACTGTGCCCAATTCCCTTGGACTCCATCAATTAATGTCATCAACACCGCATATTTCTTCGCAGATAGCTCCGAATACGACCCAGCGTTGCATTGGAACATTTTAATAACCAAATCAGGAGGAGTCTGAAATCCTCCGTGAACTGATTTGTAGGGGTAGCAACCTTCCATGGATGTTTTGCATCCTCTATCACTTCGGGCTTCTTCCATTGTTCCCATCTGGCCTTCATTTCATCTGCATTTACAACTTTGTACGTGGCGATGAGTTCGCCTGAGTTGCGAAGTCCGAACGTCTTGGCAAAAACCTCAGATGTGACAGTAATCCATGTCCCAAAAACAGAGGTCGTGAACGACTTGTGATCATCGGCTATAACTACCTTGGCATAGAACTCCGAAACCATATGAGGGTGAAACTTCAATGGTTCAACCGACAAATATTGAATTACCTCCTCCTTGGCCAAGTTATTCATTACCCAATCTAGAAAATGTACTGCAGCAAGAGGTGTGTACAAGATTCTGTCCTTCATAATCTGGGCCGCTCTCTTCTGAGCATTGGAGAGCCCAGACTGCTCCTTCTTCCGAGCAAGAGTAACCAAACGAGCGTATGGAATCAAATCATTAATATCCTCTTTTTTCACAATCATCGTAAAACCCAGTGCATGCCTTTCATGTAGAGACGTGCCATTGATAGGACGTAAGATTAACATATGAGGGTTTTTAGGGGGAGTAGGCTTTTGGGTACAAGCAGAAGATTTAGGATTGAAAGACATTGTTGAGAAATTTGAAAGATTCAAAGGAATTTTGAGTGTTTGGGAATTCTTGAAAGAGTTTGGAAGCTTAGAAATCTAGGAATTCAAAGATTCAGAGTGTAGAAGGTTTGAATATTCAATGAAGTACGATTAATATACCTTCTGAGCGCTGGATCTGACGGTTGGGGGAGCACTGCTTCAGATTCAATTGATGGTTCAGGAGACTCGAGACTTTTTGTATGGTGTCCCACGCCCCAAAATGGTCGAGTACTTTTGATGTGTCGGCTCCTGATTTGTCGCAGCCAGTTACACGCATTAAATGCATCGTGTCACATACATTTAGTGGATTTGAAATTAAAAAATTTTGCGCTTTGAATTTATGAGATTGCTGAGAACTTGGACTCAGCAATCTTCTAGCATCGGAATCCTTAGCAACGAATAGAGAGCTGAGAGCTTGGACTCAACATTCAAATCCTAGCATTCATATATTCTGGCATCCAAATATTGATTTCTGACACCACTAGTTGAGTATACTAACATAACATTCTGACGAAATGCTGAGAGCTTGGACTCAGCATTTACTCGTTAGTAAAAGTCTGATCCGCTTGTTATAATATAACACTCCTTAGGAACTACTGAGAGCTTGGACTCAACATTACACTTGTTGCATAATACATAATGTAATATCACACTACTTAGGATCTGCTGAGAGCTGGGACTCAGCATCCACCTGCTCAGCAACCATATCTCATTAACAAAAAATTCAGCACTACAAAACGTAAGCTGCGATACATTTCTCTCCATTTTCTCTGAAAATCAATGAAATCCAGAAAGAATGAGAGTTTGAACTCATTCAACCCCATCCTTTTCTAACTCCATGAGGTCTAACTTCAGACATAACTCTTTAAATCTGGCCTTAGCAAGCGGCTTGGTGAAGTTATCAGCAAGTTGATCTTCAAGCATATGTATTGAACATCGATATCATTATTCTCTTGATGATCCCTTATGAAATGATGTCAAATGTCAATATGCTTCGTCCTGGAATGATGTACAGGATTCTTAGTAATGCACCTAGCACTATTGTTGTCGCAGTAGATTGGCACGCATTCTGGAGGAATATCATAATCTTGAAGTTGTCGTCGAATACACAACACTTGCGCACAACAACTTGCGGTTGCTACATATTCTGCTTTGGTTGTAGACGTCACCACAGAGTGTTGTTTCTTGATGAACGAACTTATTAGCTTATCTCCAAGGAATTGGCAAGTGCCACTCGTGCTCTTTCAATCAGTCTTGCACCCTAAAAAATCCGAGTCAGAATATCCACTAAGTGCTAGCCCATCATGTTGGTGTATACTGTAAAGCAAACTTTTAAGTGAGATTTGTCATTTATTCAATCTTTTTGATTAAACTGAAATCAATCTGAAATAAATGTTACCACATTGTAGCTTTCTTATGATTGCATGTATATCCACTTATCTTATATTGTAGACAATGTGGTGGGTGCATCGTCCCACTGAAGATCGCATTGTTGGGTTTCTTATAAGATATTAATCATATTCACAACTAAGATAGTTCTGGATAAATTATCGTTTTAGGTTGTAGTATAAACTTGAGATAAATAGTCTTGGTTATTAGTTTATGCTAGTGTGTGGTGTCGCATTGAATGGATCGCGGTGAGACGTGTTCTTCTGTTCTGACTCTATGAAGAACCAAGGTCTCGGCGACTTTGATAATTCTTAACCCTAGATGTCATATTTAGATATATGCAAATGATTTTTTGTTACTTTGACTTACCATGGGTGAGAATTAAAAGGATGATTCAATATGTATTTTGGGTAACAACATTATTTGTATGTGTTTATATAGTCACATTAGGGCACCGTGTCCTAGACATCCAGGTTGATGACATCCCCTTAAGGAGTTCATAAGTTTTATCGTTTTAAACCCTGCAGGTGGAATTTATTCCGATATGATAATAATGTTGAGCGGGTACTACTTAAGGATTAAGATACTAATTAATTAATGCTGTCAGAGCTTTTAATTAATTAATGGATGTGCGTTATCTTAAACACGGGGAATTAATTAAGTCAAATAGAAGTCCTGATTCACATCGGGATAGGATGGCAGTTGCAACATTAATTCTCTAGTGGAATGAATTAATGTTATAAGTTCAAACTATATTCTGGGCTGAATATATGTGTTTGGACTTATGGGAGGCCCAATCCTATAACTTCTAGAGGTCCCTGGCCTGGCCCAACTAGAAACCCTAGAAGATACCTATAAATAGGATCTTATGGTTGAGAGAAAAACTCTAGTTGTCATTTTTCATAATCTCATGTGTTGAGCGACGACTAGGGTTTAGTTCTCTCAAACATCGTAGATCTAGTCTTTTGGATTGGCATCTACGATTCAGAGGATTGCTGTCCACTCGGCATTCGATCGTGGTTTTGGGGACACAGACTAGAAGATCTCCAGTGGAATCGATCATCAAATCTGCATAGATCTATTGCTAATTCTTGATCTCCTTGATTTAATTTAATTAAACCATGTATGTGTATGTTTTAGTATCCAACATCGATCGTGGGGACGATCCGCCTTCACCGGCGTGTTCCTTCAATTGGTATTAGAGCCTCGTTTGTGGTTGTTGGCTCTGCCCAAAACGTGCAGTTGGTTTATTGCATTTTAAATCTTTCAAGCACGTCGTCGATGTTTTATATATTTTTATATTTTTTTCCTCGTGGTTCCTGATCTGTTTTTTGGTTTTGGCGCGATGGTTTATTCGCGATTTGTAATCATTTTTCACCATAAGAAAATCTGTGGTTACTGTAGGAAATGATGTAATTTTATTTCCGATAATTTTGTATCAATTTTGATGTAATTTGATGTGAAAAACGAGACCAAGAATTGAAGAACACGAAGAACAAACATCGACGGAAAACTACCAAATCGCAGTCGCGCAGGGGCTGTTCGTGGCTCAGCCACGGCCTATCGGCTTGTTGATTGACTTGACCGGCCAGTGGGGCTTAAAGCTGGGTCGGCGGACATCACCGCCGCATCACGGCAGGCCTGGAAAGCGACAGGAAACGACGCAGCGGTGGCTGCAACTCGCGCACTCGTGTGCGCAAATTTTGCAGCCTAGCTGCAGCTCCTGTTCACGGCTCTCCCAGCAGCAAGTGGGGCGGCGACTGGCGACAGCGGTGGTTGGCAGTCAGAGCCCGGTGGTAGGCAAACACCGGGACATCGGAGGTTGGCTGGATCAGCAGCGGATTTGACGGCGGCGAGGGCGTGAAGGGCTGCTGGTTGGGCTACAATTCTGGGAATTTCCAGAATTTTGACACGACAGTTGCGCCTGCCCATTTTCTTCGATCGATCGGCGACGATCCCGTCGTGGATTGCCGGTGCCGGTGGCAGGAAATGGAAGATCGTGTTTCATACTTCAATGCCCAATGGTTGATTGGCGTTGATGGCGGTGGAATTAGCGGCAATTGCCGCATGAAAATGGCTGCACGCAAGATTCTCGTGATTTTGTCTACATGTGAGCTTATTTCGCATGTTGATTGGAGGGTATTTCGGGTCGTATCCGTAATTCCAATGAATTAATCTTACTTTCCATACTTAGGGCTTCAATGCCCAGTAGGTTTAGGAGAATGATGATCGATTATGATGGCGCAATGGGCCAACGAAGTCGGCCTAGTCGCCATAAAACCCTAATTTTCTGGGTTCACAGCATGTTGGTGGACGTTTTTTCGTGGTCTTTTGGAGGCCTTCCATTTATGAATTTTCAAAACCAATGACATATAATTGTAGTCCATACCTAGGGCTTTAAGGCCCAGTAGGTTACCGACATGATTATCGAATGAATCGATCGGAACGGAGGCGAGAAAAGTGCCCTGTGCACTATTTTTTCGCCCAGGCTGCTCAACTAGCCATTTTCTTCGGCCAATTGGCGACGATTCGAGCGTGAATCTCTGATGCCGTTGGTTGGAGATGGAAGTCCAAACTTTTTTCTTCAAAGCCCATTAAGTTTCGGTCGTTGACTGTGCGTCGTTTGGTAGCAACGTTGGCTCGAAAAATGTTATTTGCAGTAAATTCAAAAGCCCAAATTTGAATTGTTCAAGGCCCGGATCTGATTCGAAGACCCATTTGAAGAGATTTATATTCAATATTCTTGTAATAGAATAGGTATCTATGCAGGTAGACATCTTGGGGCCAGGAGGACATTTTATTTGTTCTTGCATGATTTGTATTTATTTTCTAAGCATGTTGTATATTTTACATGTTAGGAGCATGCTAGGATTTATTTAATTCTTTATTGCATGCTGTCAAAAACCTTCAACTTAAAATGACTAAGTGAATTAAAATAAATATTAATTAATTTATTTAGGCCTCCACAGTTGGTCTTATAAGTGATTGTGTGTGATGTTCGCGTGACTCTGGGCGTCACCCCCTAACGGATGCAACATTCACTAGTTTACTGGATAAGACTTCTAATAAAAATGAATTTTATCTTAAAATGAAGTGTGTGTCACTCGCGTGACCCTGGGCGTCACCCCTTAACGGATGTGTCATTCACGGTTCATTGGTAAAGATTTAATTCAAGATAACTTTTAAGAAATTATTTTCAAGTGATGTAAAGTCCTAACGGTAAGGTCATCAATTGTAAAATGATTTTCTTTTTTCATTAAATTGTGGTCATCACTAAGATGTGATTTTCTATATAACTCCCCATCGAAGTCCCTGTTTTAATTCACATGGCCTGTGTATATCATCTGACTATTAATTCCATTCGTCATAAAGTCGAGGTTGACGTGATATTGGAATTAAAGATAGTTTGTCTAGTCAATGGATATGTGTGTAAACGTCCACTCACCGTGGCTTGCTTATATATTTGTTGGGCTATTGGAGGTTGCATTAAACATTGGTTTTGAAGGTTTCCATGTTTTATGCTTCAATTAATGTGATTTAAATGCTTACGTGTTTGCATTTAATTTATTTCAGTGATCATCATGTCGTTTAATCCGCTTATGATTATTCTCAATCAAAACAAGCTTATTGGTCCAAACTATTTGGATTGGAAAAGAAATATGGATATTGTACTAGTTGCTGATGAGTACAAATTTGTACTCAACACACCTGCTCTAGGACCTCTGACTCCTACTTCTACTGAAGAGCATAACGAGGCTCACAAGAAGTGGAATAAGGCTAATGAGATGGCTCGTTGTTACATTTTGGCTTCTATGTCAAATGTGTTGCAGCAACAGCATCAGAATATGCCTAATGCTTCTGATATTATGTTGAACCTCCAGGAACTCTTCGGTGAGTAGGATAGGTCTGATCGGTTTGAGGCAATGAGGAAGATTATGTCTACCTCTATGCCTGAGGGAGTGTCTGTTAGAGATCATGTTCTCAAGATGATGGAATATCTTCATGAGATTGATCTTCTAGGTGGAAATATCTATAATGATTCAAAAGTCGATATAGTTCTACACTCACTTCCTAAATCCTTTGAGAACTTCCGTTTGAACATGATCATGGGTAAGAAGGAGTACACTTTGGCTGAACTCCTTACTAAATTGGTTGCAGCGGAATGTCTCATGGGTAAGGGGTCACAGGCTCTGGTTTCTTTTAAGGCATCCTCTTCTTTGCCTCACGGCGGTAAGAAGAAGAAGCCTAACAATAAGAAAAACGGCAGTGGGAGCAAACAAGTAGCACCTTCTTGTGGTGTGGCACCTTCTGGTGGTTTCAAGAAACTAAAGGGAAAGTGCTACAAGTGCAACCGGTCTGGGCATTACAGATCTAATTGTCCCCTCGTAAAAAAGGGTAACTCGGGTATGTCTTCTGCTTTAGTTGATGAAACATGTCTTGCCGCTTGTTCTGCTATCTCTTGGATAGTAGATACTGGTGCCACTAATCATGTTTGTTTTTCTCTGCATGGTTTTATGCAGACAAGGCAACTAAATGAAGGCGAGATTACCGTACGCTTGGGGAATGCTGCAAAAGTTGCGGCTGGCAGTGGGAGATGTGCACTTATCTTTTTCTGATAATATTTTAATTCTAAAAGACGTTTTATATGTGCCTAGTTTTTGAAAGAATTTAATTTTAGTTTTGAAACTATTGTCGAATGGATATTCTGTTATTTTTAATAACAATGTTGTTATTATGAAAAATAACTCTTTTATCTGTTCTGTCATGTTGGAAAACTCTTTGTATACTATTACTTGTGTATATCATATTGTAACTGAAACTCATGCATCTTCATCATCCAAAGGAAAAGCTTCTTCTCTTTTGAATTAAACATATCTTTGGCATTTAAGATTGGGTCATATTAATCTGAGGAGGATCCAAAGACTGGTAAGTAGTGGATCATTGGAGTCTCTCCAAGTTGAACCATTCTCAGTCTGCGAATCCTGTTTGGAGGGAAAAATGACTTCCAGACCTTTTAAGGCTAAAGGAAATAGAGCCAAAGATGTCTTAGAATTGATTCACTCTGATTTGTGTGGGCCTATGTCCATTCAAGAAAGAGGTGGTTTTGAGTATTTCGTGACTTTCACGGATGATTACTCAAGGTTTGGATACATTTACTTGATGCGCCGCAAGTCTGAATGCTTTGACAAGTTCAAAGAATTTAATGCTGAAGTTGAGAATCTGCAAGGTAAAAGTATCAAGTCATTACGATCTGATCGGGGTGGCGAATACCTCAGTGCTGAATTTAGGCAATACTTATTGGATAATGGAATTACATCTCAATTGTCTGCACCCGGTATTCCGCAACAAAATGGGGTAGCAGAGAGAAGAAACAGAACTCTATTAGATATGGTGAGGTCGATGATGAGTTATGCTACTTTGCCTACTTCGTTTTGGGGTTATGCTTTGGAAACAACGGCTTACCTTATGAACTTTGTACCTTATAAATCGGTTCCAAAGACTCCAACAGAATTATGGACTGGGCGAAAGCCATGTTTAAACCACATTCGGGATTGGGGTTGCCCAGCACATGTGCTGGATAAGGAAGCAGATAAGTTGGCACCTAGAACAGAAGAACGATTGTTTATAGGATATCCTAAGGGTACGAGAGGCGGTTGCTTTTATAGTCCCAAGGATCAAAGTGACGCCCGATTCTTGGAGGAAGACTATATAAGTGAGCATAAATCCAAGAGTGAGATTATTCTCAATGAGTTGAGATGAGACAATGGTTCACCGAGTGTACTAAGTGATATACCACAAGAGGCTACACCACCTGTTGACTATAATGCACCTACACAGGTACTGCCTCGTCGCAGTGGAGGGTTCTTCTTCAGCCTGATCGTTTCATGGGTGTGGGAGAGTCTTCGGACTTGGTTCATATTGGTGAACATGAGGCAAACGATCCCTGGACTTACAAAGAGGCAGTCCAAGATAAAGATGCAACATCTTGGCATAAGTCTATGGATTCTGAAATTGAATCTATAGATGCTACGGGTGTGTACGACCAGACAAACCTTCCTAAAGGCAAAAGGGCCATTGGGTGTAAGTGGGTCTACAGGCGTAAGAGAGGATCTGACAGAAAAGTCATTGCCTTTAAAGCACGGTTGGTGGCGAAGGGATTCACTCAAAGAGAGGGAATCGATTACGATGAAACCTTCTCACCGGTAGCTATGCTAAAGTCGATCCGTATACTCTTATTCATAGCAAATTACATGAACTATGAGGTTTGGAAAATGGACGTCAAGACAACTTTCCTTAATGGAAATCTGGATTAAGACATCTATATGCGGCGACCTGAAGGTTATGAAAAGAAAGGCCAAGAGCATCTTGTATGGAAGCTAAAGAAGTCTCTTTATGGACTTAAACAAGCATCTAGATCTTGGAACATTCATTTTGTTGAAGTGATCAAGTCCTTTGGATTTGAACAGTGTCAAGACGAAAGTTGTGTGTACAAAATGAGCAATGGAAACATGGTGGTATTCTTAGTACTTTACGTAGATGATATTCTTTTTATTGGCAACAATGTGAAAGTATTATCGGACGTAAAGGTGTGGCTGTTGGAATAGTTTCAGATGAAGGATTTGGGAGATGCTGGGTACATTCTTGGTATTAAGATCATTCGTGATCGAAAGAAAAGAATGTTGTGTTTGTCCCAAGCTTCCTATATCGATACTGCTATTGCCAGGTTTAGCATGCAAAACACCAAGAAAGGATTGTTGCCTTTCCGACATGGTGTTCCTCTATCTAAGGACATGTGTCCCAAAACGCCAGATGAGATATAGGAGATGGCAAAGGTTCCTTATGCTTCGGCTGTAGGAAGCTTTTATGTATGTTATGCTCTGTACTAGACCTGATATCTACTATGGAGTTGGCATGGTGGCAAGATATCAATCTAACCCTGGTAAGGGGCACTGGACTGCGGTAAAACATATTCTCAAGTATCTGAAAAGAACTCGTGATCATATGTTGATTCACCAATCAGATAGTCTGACCCCTTTGGGTTATTCAGATTCAGATTTTCAAGCTGACCGAGATAAGAGAAAGTCCACCTCGGGTTATGTGTTTACCTTGGGAGGCGAGGCCATATCATGGAGGAGTGTGAAGCTGAAATACATCGCGAAATCCACCATGGAAGCTGCATATGTGGCTGCCTCAAAGGCTGCGAAGAAGCTGTCTGGCTTAAGAGCTTCTTGTTGGATTTGGAGATAATTCCGAGTGTGCCGAAGTGTATCACAATTTATTGTGACAACGCTGGTGCGGTAGCAAACTCGAAAGAAACTAGAGCCCACAAGGCAAGCAAACACATTGAAAGGAAGTAACACATTGTACGAGATATCGTAAAGAGAGATGACGTTGCTATGGAAAAGATTGCGTCATTGAATAACCTGGCTGATCCTTTCACGAAGACTTTGACAACTAAGATCTTCGAGAAACACGTGGAGGGTCTTGGTTTACGATACGTAGCAGCTACACTTTGAGTCTAAGTGGGAGAATTGTAATGTCATGTGTGTATACTAAAAGTTTAGCTTTAGTATAAGTGGGAGATTGTTGGTGTATACTGTAAAGCAAACTTTTAAGTGAGCTTTGTCATGTATTCAATCTTTTTGATTAAACTGAAATCAATCTGAAATAAATGTTATCAAATTGTTGCTTTCTTATGATTGCATGTATATCCACTTATCTTATATTGTAGACAATGTGGTGGGTGCGTCATCCCATTGAAGATCGCATTGTTGGGTTCTTTATAAGATATAAAACGTATTCACAACTGAGATAGTTCTGGATAAACTATCGTTTTAGGTTGTAGTATAAACTTGAGATAACTAGTCTTGGTTATTAGTTTATCCTAGTGCGTGGTGTCGCATTGAATGGATTGCGTTGAGATGTGTTCTTCTGTTCTGACTCTATGAAGAACCAAGGTCTCGGCGACTTTGATAATTTTTAACCCTAGATGTCATATTTAGATATATGCAAATGATTTTTTGTTACTTTGACTTACCATGGGTGAGAATCAAAAGGATGATTCAATATGTATTTTGGGTAACAACATTATTTGTATGTGTTTATATAGTCACATTAGGGCACCTTGTCATGGACATCCAAGTTGATGACATCCCCTTAAGGAGTTCATAAGTTTTATCGTATTAAACCCTGCAGGTGGAATTTATTCCGATACGATAATAATGTTGAGCGGGTACTACTTAAGGATTAAGATATTAATTAGTTAATGCTTTCAGAGCTTTTAATTAATTAATGGATGTGTGTTATCTTAAAAACGGGGAATTAATTAAGTCCAATAGAAGCCCTGATTCACATCGGGATAGGATGACAGTTGCAACATTAATTCTCTAGTGGAATGAATTAATGTTATAAGTTCAAATTATATTCTGGGTTGAATATATGTGTTTGGACTAATGGGAGGCCCAATCCTATACCTTCTAGAGATTCCTGGCCGGGCCCAACTAGAAACCCTAGAAGATGCTTATAAATAGGATCTTATAGTTGAGAGAAAAACCCTAGTTGTCATTTTTCATAAGCTCATGTGTTGAGCGACGGCTAGGGTTTAGTTCTCTCAAACATCGTAGATCTAGTGTTTTTGATTGGCATCTACGATTTAGAGGATTGATGTCCACTCGGCAAATGATTGTGGTTTGCGGGACACAGACTAGAAGATCTCGAGTGGAATCGATCATTAGATCTGCATAGATCTATTGGTAATCCTTGATCTTCTTGATTTATGTTAATTAAACCATGTATGTGTACGTTTTGGTATCCAACATCGATCGTGGGGACGATCCGCCTTCACCGGCGTGTTCCTTCACATCAGACCTTGGATACTGAATTCCTAGACCTTCGGTGCACTTGAGGTATTGGATTATCCTCTTAGCAGTATCCAAATGCGACTTCTTTGGATTTGCTTGATATCGCGCGCAGACTCCTACGACAAAGGAAATATCTGGTCTGCTAGCTTTGAAATAAAGCAAGGATCCGATAATACATCTGTAAAGAGTAGGATTCACAGGTTCTCGTCCCTCATCAAGAGAAATCTGGCAGCTCATGCTAATGGAAATCCTTAGGCTCTTCGTTTTCTCTGGATTGTACTTAGCAATGAGATCTCTTGTATACTTCCTCTAATGTATAAAGATCCCTTCACTCGATTGTTGAACATGAAGTCCCAGAAAATAAGACATCTTCCCCATCATACTCATCTGGAAATTACTTTGCATTAGCTCTGAGAACATCTCACATAGCACTGGATTCTTAGAGACAAAGTAATGTCATCGACATATCTGCACAAGTAATATGTTTCCTTCATCCTTGATGCGAAAGAGAGTTTGATCGATCTTCCCTTTCTTGAATCCTTTATCTAGCAGGAACTTAGACAAAGTTCCATACCCTGCCCTCGGTGTCTGCTTCAAACCATATAAGGCTTTCCTGAGCCTATAAACATGGTTTCCTTGTTGGAAGTCCGGTCGTTGCTCAACATACACTTCTTTTTTGAGCTCACCATTAAGAAAGGCACTTTTCACATCCATCTGCAGGACTGAAAACTTATTATGGGCAGCATATGCAAGAAACAACCTTACTGCTTCCAGTCGGGCTACCGGAGCAAATGTCTCATCATAATCAATTCCCTCGCATTTCCTATATCCTTTGGCTACTAAACACACTTTATTCCGGATGATTGTTCCAGATTCATCCTTCTTATTCTTGAAATCCTACTTCATTTTAATAACAATTTGATGCTCGAGTTTGTCTACAAGATCCAAGACATGATTGTGCATGAATTGTGTTAGCTCCTCCTGCATAGCATTCACCCAATCTGGAGATTGTAGAGCATCTTCAACCTTCATAGGCTCTTCGTGCAAAATATAGCATGCCAGCATCGCATTGCTTAGTCACGTCCTTATTGGATCATTGACGTCATCAATGACAGCATCTAGAGGGTGATCTCGTAGCCATCTCGGTCTTGGATTGCTGGTTGCTGGGGTTGCATTGCTAGCATTGCTTGTTGAATTGTTCTCTGCTAGAACATTCTCCTCAGCAATCACCTGAGGTTCAACATTCGGCATCTCAGCAACAGGAATCTCAGAATTCTGGACTTCAACATTCCAGATCTCAGTATCTGGAATCTCAGCATCGTCCTTAGCGATCTCCTCTGCAACCTCCGATCTTCCTTCAACAACTCGTCCTCGATCTGTTATTTTTTCATCTTCTTTTTTGAGTGATCCCAGAATCTCCAAATTATCATTAAGAAAGATTTGGTTGGAGGCCTCAGCATGATCATTAGCATCATCGGTCGGTTCAGCAGTTTGGTCACCTATTGAATGCGCCTAAGTTGGATTGCAATCATTCATTGAATTAGTCGGATAAATCCCCATATTTTCGAAAGAATTCATGATAGATTGATCATGGACATCATTAGCATCATGATTTGCATCCTTTTTCTCCCTTAAAATCCTGCGCACTAGAGTAGACTCATCAAAAATAACATTGCATGTTATTTCCACAACTTGAGTCATCTTGTTTAACACTCTATAGCCTTTGTGAGAAGGATGTCCATATCCAAGGAACACACCTTCATCAGACTTAGGAGAAAAAGTGTGAAGCTTTGACTTCCCATTGTTATGAATATAACATGTCGAACCAAAAGCACGAAAATAAGTCAGAAAAGGCTTACGATCGTTGTACACTTCATAAGGAGTCTTATTGAATCTTCCATTGATTGCACTCTGATCGCGTATATTTTTAACCCGCGACTTGGCAAAGCTAATAATATAGCGGCAAATGAAATTATCGATCCCACAGGGAAAGAAATAACGAATAATCTTTAAGTACTAAGTCAAACGTTCTTGAAAACACTGATTAGGAAAATCAGATAAAAAGTTTTGTTGTTTTTGAAAATCGCAGTATTTGCTAATGGAAATTAAACAGGAAATTAAAAAGCTTTTGAAGTCAAATAAGAGAAGCACAGATTCCAGGGATATCTACCTATCAAGTATGACATGTATGAATGAATTGATTAATTCCCAATTTTAATTCCTCTTCGTAGTGAAACATCAGAAAAGTATTACAAACTTCTTTGTTGGACAATTCGTAATGTAGATTAATTAATTACCTATCTCCGCTTGGTCTCAAGATAAATTAACTAACTCCAAAGATCTACAGATTTATTCCTACAATTAATCTCCTTCAGTTACGACAAGAAATCAAATTATATTGTGAAAATCGCTTTCGATTGAAAACTATGACAGTTACGTCTCAAGTAATCAACTAGATAATCCTAAGATGTGATCAGCAAATCAGAATTATGAATAAGCATAGATTTCACAAACTACGAAGGGAAGGGGAAAATAATTCAATTAATTATAACAAGCATACATTGATAGTTCGAAACCCTAGAATCTGAGAAAGGATTTATTTACACATATTCACGGTAATATTCATCATAGAAAAATACAACCTGAAATGCATAAAAAACTGGAATCCGGAAATCTTCCCGTAAAAACTTGTCTTTAAACATAAAACTCTAAAAACTCTTAAATAATAAATTCTTGTAATTGCTCTAACTCTCTTCTCTCTCTAACTCTGGTCTCCTTCTCTCAAAAAACGAATTTACATGAATATTTATAGAGGTGAATGATGTATCTAGCAGTATCTAGGGTTAGATATGCCTTTATCTCCAAATCAGATCCAGACTAGGATTCCCGCATGCGCGTCGATCAAGGCTGTTTGGCATCGATCGCTGGACCTGGAACCTCTTCGTTGATCGACGAGGATTGGCAGCGATCGACGTTGAATTTCCTTCCGTCGATCTCCTTTTTCCATTCGTCGAGCGCTTGGCTTGCTTTGCTTCGTCGATCGACGAGCCTCTTCGTCGATCGAAGGGGTGCTGAAACTGGAATCCTGATTCTTCAATGTTTTTCGACTAAAAACCTGCATGATTCATCAAACACGACATTCCAAGTACAAAAACCAATTCATGCACGAAAAAGATACAAAAACGATCTAAACACTACACAAACAGTCAAAGAACAATAAGATAAGTTGGTGAAAATCCTAACTTATCAAATCCCCCAAACTTAAACCATTGATCGTCCTCTATCAGTTCACAGAAAAGAATTCCAATCAAATGCAGATACAAGTGTGCAATGCCTCACAAGCCTCTTTTGCAATCTAAGTTTCACTTATTCACATAAATCATGCAATCCAAACAAATTCTTATTTGTAAACTATTGGGGAGAAACTTCACCGGGCAGTGTTTGCACTCATCGCTCAATCAAGCAAAAGGATTTTGAAATTCACACAATCAAAGTTTTAGTTTATTTCACCATAGGTTTGACAAATTTCTCCTCTCTCCACTGCTTGGTAGTGTGGCTTTTCAGGGAATCAGAAAGGTCTTTATTTGGTTGTAATGTGGCTCACCTAAAAGGTAGGATATTTTTGGCTAAGTGACTCAAAATATTTCAATCAAACCCAAAGACCCAAGCATATCATAACCACATCATTTTTCTATCTATGCACATTCTTGATCTTTCTCTTTTCTCTTTTTTTTTCTCTCGGGGTTCCTAAGAACTTGCTCTTAGTTATTTATGAACAACATAAACGAGTTTCCCTCATTTTCTTTCTTTCTCACTAATGTTCATTTTTCTAACTGTACCCATGGAAACCCCTAAAAATTTTTCTTTTCTCTCCTTGAATTTTTTTTTAGCTCATATTGAATCTCTTATGCTCTTTTTGATAATTTTATATTCTTTTCTTTTCATAGAGCTTATGAGAATTCTAATGATTTCTAGAGCTTCTCAAACATACATCTTTTCACCACTAATTTATCATATCTTATCACGAATTCACCAATCAACCCTACCACAACTAAAGACATGAGTGAGACAATACTTTTCTTAATCTCATAGACAAGGAAAGAAAAATTGTACAGGCTCAAAGTGGCTAACTAGGGAAAAATTTATTGTGAAGGGACAGTGTTTAGGATATTGGGTTATCAAAGATGGCCTAAGATCATTTTCTCAACTTGTGCACACTATGCAGTCTCAACACAGAAAATAGGCAAGTTCTAGAGAAATCAAAACCACAATCTCAATCAATTCAATAATCAACCCTCAATCAATTCTAATCTCACAATCTCGTTCAGGTTATCTCAAAACTAAAAAAATTTCCCCACAAAATAGCAAAAAAATACGAAAAAAACGAAATTTTAAAGACAGAAGCATAAAATAGAAAGTTGCGAAAAATTAAAAGACAGAAAGCAGAATAAATAAAAGATAGGACGTTCCATCTCTTGTCCACATCCCCCAAAACTTATTTCCAACTCGAAGAGTGGAATAAGTTTGAAAATCAGACAAAAGAAGGAACGATACCTGGTAGTTGATCTCAGACATCAACTTTTTTATCCCCCGGAGTCTTCAATCACCATTAAGGAGGTCAGGTCCATGCAGGTCCTTTCGCGACCTCCTTTCCATCTTTATTCTTGATAACTTGCATCCCCCATTTCTTGGGGTCTTTCAATGTCCCCCCAATGGCGGACTTGTACTTCTTTAGAACTCGTAGTAATTTTTCCAACTTCCCATACCTAAGGTGTGCCGGAAGCATCTTCAGTTTCAGAACCAGTGGATCAGAGTTAGATTGCAGTTTTCCCCGATTTGTGTCGGTTGACATGGGTGAAACTGCCGCAATCCCTTTTCTACGTCGCGCTGCTTCTGCCGATGAAAACTCCATTTCTATCTTCCGTCGTGCGTCGATCGCCAAGATTGTATTGTCGATCGACGTGGCTCCCGATGCTGCGTCGATCGACGTGGCTCCTGCGTCGATCGACATGGTGGTACTTCCACGTTTTCTCTTCTTTTTCTCGCTGCGTCGGCTTGGTAACCGCTTCTGTTTGCTCTCTTTCTCCTGAGTTATTTCTTCGGGTACATCCAGCTTCATCACCCAATCCACAAGCTCATCGTCCGCCTTATCCAAATCTGAAGACAAACACAAAGAGTATAGTAAGCGGTTCTCCAGAAAATACGGATCAATTTTAAGAGAAGAAAAGGGAGAGGAAATCACCGGATTTGAACATTTGATCATGTGGCACTCCTCCTGGCAGCTCCCTTCATTAGGCTTCTGCACTGCTTTGTAGATGGGGAAGGTGACCGACTCGTCATTAACTCGGAACATCAGTTTGCCGTCTCGAATGTCAATCAATGCTCCAGCAGTCTTCAAGAAAGATCTCCCCAAGATAAGCGGGATGTTGTGGTCTTCTTCCATGTCAAGTACCACGAAGTCTGCTGGAATGATGAAGTCTTTCACCTTCACAAGTACGTCTTCCACGATGTCTTTCGGGTAAGTGACTGATATGTCAGCCATCTGCAATGATATGGTCGTTGGTTTGATGCTCCCGATCTCTAGTCGCTTGAAGATTGATAGCGGCATTAAGTTGATGGATGCGCCGGAATCGCAAAGGACCTTCTCAAAGGTCTCTCCTCCAATGACACAGCGAATCGTGAAGGATCACGGGTCTTCTCTCTTCAGCGGCATCTTCTTCTGAATAATCGCGCTGCATTCTTCGAACAAATTGACCCTCTCGTGCTCCATGAAGGGTCTTTTCTGAGAGACCATCTCCTTCAGAAACTTCAAATACCCCGGTATCTCTCGTTGTGCCTCAATCAGCGGGATGTTGATGTTTACTTTCTTCATGTTCTCAAGAAAGCGTGCATATTTCTCGTTCATCTTTGCTTTGGCAAACCGCTGCGAATATGGCAAGGGAGGCTTATACATTGGCAGAGCAGGGGCGGCCGTCGTTCGATGAGTGTCAGCCTTGGTCGACGGAAGTTTTGATTCCTCGTCGATCGACGGGGAAGCATCGTCGATCGACAGGGCTTCGCCTGTGATGACTTCTTCTTCTTTCTCGGCTTCTCCTTCATCTTGGGTGTCTGTCCCTGCTTGCTTAGGCCCTTCATAGGTTTTTCCCCTTCTCAGTGTGATGGCATTCACCTGGTTCCTCTGATTCTGGTTCTTGGGGTTCATCTGAGTGTTGATCAGAAGTTGCCCCGGCTTGTGCTGGGCTCCGAGGGCATCGGTGATCTGGCTGACCTGGGTTTCTATGATTTGTACATGCTTCTGCACCTGGTCCACTTTAGTATTCACGCCTGCAATTTCTTGCTTCAACTTGGCTACAGTATCAGTAGAGCCTTCCATGAACTTGGCCAAAATCTCCTCGAGATTTGGCTTCTTCTTCTCCACTATTGCTCCTTCTTGTACGGCAAATCCTGGTGGTGGTTGCTTAGCAGCTTGAGGGTTCGCGTAGGAAAATCCAGGATGGTTCCTCGCATGATTGTAGGTATAGGGCTAGTTATTCTGCTGATTGTGTTGCTGGTATTCTCCTCGGTAGTTGTCTTGATAACCGCCCCTTTGAATGAAATTTACAGCGGCACAATCCCCCTCAGACGGAGCTTGCACTGGCTCTACTGCAGCAACTGTCTTTTCCTGCTTCAGTGCAGCGAAATCTTCCCTTAGCTTTTTCAGCTCGGTTGCCAAATCAGGTTGTTCGGCAACTTTCTCCACCACTTTCTCCTTCTCGACCGCCATCACAGACCGAGTTTGGCTTGAGGACCACCGTTGAGTGTTGTTGGCCATCTTTTGGAAGAATTCCATGGCCATCTTTCCGCTTTTCGTCATGATGGTGTCTCCCAGTGTGGTGTCCACCAACTTGACGGTCTTCTCATTGAGGCCTTCGTAAAAAGCTTCTGCCTGTTCTCCTGGTAGAAAACCATGTTCGGGGCATGATCTCAACAGCTCTTTGAATCGATCCCACGTCTCACTGAAGCTTTCATCGGGTCTTTGAGCGAACCTGATGATTTCTTTCCTTCTATGCTTGATGACATTCGGAGGGAAGAAGTTTTCCAGGAATTCATTCCTCAATTTAGTCCACGTGCCTATGCTTCCTTTGTCCAGTGCGGTGAACCATGACTGTGCCTTATCCCTAAGAGAGAATGCGAACAGATGCATTCGGATGGCACTCTTGCTGACAACTCCAATTTTGACAGTGTTGCAGAGCATAATGAACTTATCCAAATGCGCATAGGGGTCCTCAGTAGGTCTTCCTCCGAATTGATTTTGTTGCACCATCTGCACCAATCCGGTCTTCAGTTCAAAATTGTTGGCATTGATGCCAATCTTGAAATCTGTCTCCTTGAACCGAGGTTTATACCGGTTCTGCATGGCTTCCTCTTCTTCCTCATCGCCAGACTCCTCTGGAGGATCCTGGTTGTCGTCCTCTTCATCGCCAGGATTGTCATCAAACAACGGGTTATGGCGAAGATCCTTTCCATTCAGATTGTTCCTCTCGAGGTCTCTTTCCAGATTGTACTGTTGGATTTGCGCACTCATGGCTTGGACTTCTTGAATAAGCACAGCCTGCTCCTCTGCAGTTAGCACTGGTGGAGGCGGTGGTACGTTATCTTCCATCGTGTGATTACTTGAGCTTTCCTGAGCACGCTTATTCCTTCGGATCTTTCTGCAAGTGGCTTCAATATCTGGATAGTAATAAAGCGGGTCTTTTCCTCTAGCTCTTGTACTCATGCACTACCTGTACAGCAAAGGAGGTAGTGAGGTAAAACTGAAAATAAAACGAAACAAACTAAAACACGAAAAACCAAAAATCTGAAAACAAGTACGGCATCGATCGACTAGACAAAGCGTCGATCGACGAAAAGAAAATGACTTTGTCGATCAACGCGAACTAGCGTCGATCGACGGGAAATACGAAAATGCGAGAAAAATCAAGAAAGTACAAAAATTACAGCCTAAATCAGTATTTCAATCACAGACTTAATAGTAAGATTAATTCTGTTTACTCCTGGGCAACGGCGCCAAAATTTGATCGCGTATATTTTTAACCCGCGACTTAGCAAAGCTAATAATATAGCGGCAAATGAAATTATCGATCCCACAGGGAAAGAAATAACGAATAATCTTTAAGTACTAAGTCAAACGTTCTTGAAAACACTGATTAGGAAAATCAGATAAAAAGTTGTGTTGTTTTTGAAAATCGCAGTATTTTCTAATGGAAATTAAACAGGAAATTAAAAAGCTTTTGAAGTCAAATAAGAGAAGCACAGATTCCAGGGATATCTACCTATCAAGTATGACATGTATGAATGAATTGATTAATTCCCAATTTTAATTCCTCTTCGTAGTGAAACATCAGAAAAGTATTACGAACTTCTTTGTTGGACAATTCGTAAAGTAGATTAATTAATTACCTATCTCCGCTCGGTCTTAGGATAAATTAACTAACTCCAAAGATCTACAGATTTATTCCTACAATTAATCTCCTTTAGTTACGATAAAAAATCAAATTATATTGTGAAATCTCTTTCGATTGAAAACTATCACAGTTACGTCTCAAGTAATCAGATCCAGACTAGGATTCCCGCATGCGCGTCGATCAAGGCTGTTTGGCGTCGATCGCTGGTCCTGGAACCTCTTCGTCGATTGACGAGGATTGGCAGCGATCGACGCTGACTTTCCTTCCGTCGATCTCCTTTCTCCCTTCGTCGAGCGCTTGGCTTGCTTTGCTTCGTCGATCGACGAGCCTCTTCGTCGATCGACGGGGTGCTGAAACTGGAATCATGATTTTTCTCTATTTTTTGACTAAAAACCTGCATGATTCATCAAACACGACATTCCAAGTACAAAAACCAATTCATGCACGAAAAAGATACAAAAACGATCTAAACATTACACAAACAGTCAAAGAACAATAAGATAAGTTGGTGAAAATCCTAACTTATCACACTCCTATTTCGAGTGTAGTAGGCAGTGGATTTTTCATGCCCGATTCCAGCTTCGGTGCAAAAATCCATAAGAATGCCATTGCAAAATTCAATCCCATTGTCTGATCAAATTCTTTTAACGGTGACCTCTTTGCTATTCTGCTCCTTGTGGATCAGCTCTGGAAGGATGAGCTTGACATCACTCTTGGTCCAGAGCAATCTGACCCAAATGTACCTGGAAAAGTCATCAACAACCAAAAGTGTATAAACCTTTTTACTTACAGTGGCTGGAGTGACTGGGCCAAATAGATCCATATGCAAAAGCTCAAGGATTCTTTCAGAAGTGGCCTTCTCCAGGTTTGTCTTGAAGGATACCTTTGTCTGCTTCCCTTGCTGGCAAGCTTTGCACACGCCTTCATTTCTGAAGGTCACCTCAGGCAATCCTACAACAAGATTGTGCTTGGCTAGGTAGTAAATGGTTTTAAAGTTCCGATGAGTTAACCTCTTATGCCATAGCCAATTCCTCTCTTCCTTGTTGAATGCTTCGAAGCATGAATGTTGTTGGCCGCTTTGCCAATCAATAGTGTATAGGCCACCCTTTCGAATGCCTTTGAGCTTCACTTCACCTGTTGCACTATCAACAATCTCACATCCAGTGTTAGTAAAATACACATTATACCCATATCAAGACGATCGATTCGTTACAAGTTTTCAGAGAGTTCCATCTTTTGTTGAGGTGATATCGTGGTTTGTACCGAACTCTTCATTGAAGCACTTATAAAGTTGATTCCCAATCAATCCACA
>JAPKLW010001508.1:139888-189012 GCA_026898455.1 Plectranthus barbatus | reverse complement strand
CGGTCAATACGGCATCCAGCGAAGTCTGAATCTGAATATCCAATGAGTGTAAGCTCATCATTCCTGGGATACCATATTCCGAGAGATTCAGTCCCCTTCAGATATTTCACTATCCTCTTGGCAGCTTCCATGTGTGACTTCTTCGGATTTGCTTGAAATCTGGCACACACTCCGACTGAATACGAAATGTCGGGTCTGCTGGCTGTGAGATAGAGAAGTGATCCAATGATTCCTCGGTAAATGGTAGGATCAACTGATTCACCTTGCTCATCAAGAAATATTTGACAACTGGTGCTCATAGGTATTCTGAGGGACTTAGTTTTCTCTGGGCAATATTTCTGAATTAAATCCTTCGTATACTTTCGCTGGCTGATAAAAATTCCATCAGCTGACTGCTGAACCTGGAGTCCTAGGAAGTATGTTAACTTGCCCATCATACTCATCTGAAATGATGTCTGCATCAGTTGAGAAAACTTCTCGCAGAGAGTTATATTCCTTGATCCAAATATGATGTCATCAACATAGATCTGCACCATTAGCATGTCACCTCCATCCTTGAGAAGAAAGAGAGTCCTATCAATCTTCCCTTTCCGAAATCCATTGCTGGTAAGGAATTGTGACAGCGTTTCGTACCAAGCCCTGGGCGCCTGTTTCAATCCATACAGGGCCTTCCTTAGCTTGTACACCTTGGTGCCAACTTCAAAGCCTGGAGGTTGCTCGACATATACCTCCTCTTTTAGCTCGCCATTCAAGAAGGCGCTCTTCACATCCATCTGGAACACTGTGAAGCCGTGATACGCTGCATAAGCAAGGAACAGCCGTATCGCCTCCATTCTGGCAACTGGTGCGAAGGTCTCATCGAAATCGATCCCTTCACACTGCCTGTAACCTTTGGCGACTAATCGAGCTTTATTTCTGACCACGGTGCCATTCTCATCTCGCTTGTTCTTGAAAACCTACTTGGTGCCAATCACTGACTGATGTGATGGTCTCTCCACCAAGTCCCAAACGTTATTGCGAGTGAATTCTGCAAGCTCCTCTTGCATGGCATTGATCCAATCGGCAGATTCGAGCGCCACTCCTATGGAAGTAGGTTCCATTTGAGAGATAAAGTAACTCAGGAGCGCACTGCTGTGTCGAGTCTGGACAGAACCTTCCGGATCACCGAGAATAGCATCAGTTGGGTGATCCCTCAGCCATTTGGGAGGACCAGCGACTGCTGGTTCCGGCTGTGAACTAGGTTCATCTGTCCTGACGACTGGTGCTTCCACATTTCCACCAGTCGGGGCTGCAACATTAGCTGGTGCTGGACCTTCACCAGTTGGAACAACTTCATCAGCATCACCTTCTGACTGGTTGTCTGAACCTTCACCAACGTTGTCAGCATCAGCTGGAACATCCACTCCAGCTGGTCCATCATTGCCCTCTTCTTCAAAAAGGCCAGTAGGGATTCCCCCTAGGTTGTTGCTTGGATTACTCAGAGAGATTGAGTGAAAGGTCTCAGCAAGGTCACTTGCATCACCGACCCTCTCAGGTTGCTGATGGGCACCTGAGGGAACTGTTTGTGAAGATGATCCATTCATAGGTCTAGTCGAATCAGTTGGTTGAGCATCGGAAGAATTCCTGCCCAACTGGTCGCTGACATCCTCGACCTCAGGAACATCTTCAGCCAGTTGGCGTAAGGTCCTGCGCACTAAAGTAGCTTCATCAAAAACAACATTGCATGTTATTTCCACAAGCTGGGTAGTCTTGTTAAATACTCTATAGCCCTTGTGAGAGGGATGTCCATATCCGACAAACACACCCTCATCAGCTTTAGGCGAGAAAGCATTTAACTTCGACTTCCCATTATTATGGATATAACATGGTGAACCGAATGCACGAAGATGAGCTATAGAAGGCTTACGACCAAAGTACACTTCGTAGGGAGTTTTCTTGAGTCTGTCGTTGATCCCGCTTCTATTCTGAGTGTAGCAGGCAGTCACCAACGCTTCTCCCCAGAAACTCTGTCCCAAGCCGGACTCAGCCAGCATGGACCGGACTGCTTCTTTCAGCGTCCTGTTCCTACGTTCTGCCAGTCCATTCTGCTGCGGTTGCCTTGGAGTAGATCTCTCATGCTTGATCCCGGCCTCCGCGCAAAAATCCATCAGCGGACCGTTGCAGAATTCAGTCCCATTGTCCGAACGAATTCGCTTCACTACTGCTTCGCGTTGCTTCTGCGCTTGGATGATCAACTCAGGAAGAATCACCTTCACTTCATCCTTTGTCCTCAGCAACTTGACCCATGTATAGCGCGAGTAGTCATCAACTACTACCAGCGAATATCGTCTTCCTCCAATGGTTTGCGGCGTTACTGGTCCAAACAGGTCCATATGTAACAGCTCAAGTACCTGACTGGTACTGGGGCAAACAGGTGACTGGCTCTTGAAAGACTTCTTGGTTTGCTTGCCTTGCTGGCATGCCTTGCAAATTCCTTCCTTCTTGAACCCACCCTTGGGAAGACCATCTACAAGATCATGCTTGGTTAGGTAATTAATAGTTTTGAAATTCAAATGACTTAACCTTTTGTGCCACAGCCAGTTAGTTTCCATGGAACTGGTGGCTACAAAGCATGTATCAGTCTTCCCGCTTTGCCAGTCAACGACATAAAGGCCTCCTTTCCTGACACCTCTCAGCTTGGTCTCACCAGAATCTTCATTCTTGATCTGGCACCCAGACTTGTCAAACACAATGGTATAACCATTGTCGCACAGCTGACTGATGCTCAGGAGGTTGTGCTTCAGGTTGGTAACAAGGGATACGTTCACAATACGCACATCATCTTTCTCTATGCATCCCTTGCTGATAACTCGGCCTTTGGAGTTATCACCAAAGATAACTGGAGGTCCTCTGACCTTGGTGAGCTCAGAAAACAGGAACTCCTCACCAGTCATATGAGCGGAGCAACCACTATCAATGATCCACTCGCTCGACCTCTGAAGCTGACTTGCATGACCTAGTTCCTGCAAGAAAAATAGAATCATTTAGGTCCCCGATCATCAGCGGGTCCTGCAGGGTTAGATCTCTGGATCATTCCTTTCGGAATCCAGACTTGTGTGATCTTCAGCTTGGTGTTACCCTTGCTGACATCACCTGTAGCCTTTCCCTTCCTTCTAAAATAATGCATGGTTTTGGAAGGTGTGGCTGTGTGTGCAGATCCTCTGGAGGTATTCTTCCTCCAAGAGTGTCGAAAATTTCTTTCCGACTGATCGTGTTGCCTTGGTGGTCTCTGAAATTGAGGGCCACGATGATTAGCCTTCCCAGCCCTTGAGAAAAGATTTTGATTGGGCTCAGGCCTCCGATAGGTGTTCCTCCTATCGGGAAATATCCTTCTCTCAGTATTCCGCTGAGATTTGGATCCCTTGTAAGTATGCTGGCAACTGGCATACTTGTAAGGTTGTGCGTGGAATCCCTTGACAGCTGGTGCTGGCTGTCTGATTCTACTGGCAGCTGACGCTGACTTCCTTACCTTGGAATATTTCGGCTTAGTCTGCGTCTTCGGGTATGCTGGCGTCCTGTCAGCAGAGGATCTTGCCAGTTGAGGATTTTGTCTTGATGACTCACCTATGTATCTGGACTTATGGTTCCTGTGCTGATCAGCCACACGGGACTGACTGGCATAACCAGCTGGTGCTGATGCATTTGCCAGTTGGCCCTTACCCTTACCAGTACTGATTTGTTCGGGCTGATTTATGCTCAAATCTTTGTTAAATCCCAACCCGGACTTATCAGAAGGCTTTCTCCAATGACTTAGAGCTGCCTCCAAGTCTTTCGAGCCTTTATTTAGAAAATTTATTCTATTTTCTTGCTCCAGAACGAGATTGTGAAAATTATCTCGCTCAGTTTTTGTAATTTGAAAGTTTTGGAGCAACTCAAAGTGAGCCTTTTTCAAACTTGCTAGCTCTTCGCTGATGGACCTCGATTTTTCAATCTCACTGGTCAAAACAGTAATTTGACCTTTCAGCGAAGCATTTTCACCAGCCAAAACATTTTTTATTTCATAAAATTTTAAAAATTCATGCTGAAGAACATCTAAAGTGACGTCTTCTGAGTCGGAGCAATGCGACTCAGAATCGTCTATGATTTGTACTGGCATGATATGCAATTGAGGAACTGATTGTACCTCATTGTCAGCAGCAAGTGCTAGTTCTTCCTCATCTTCAGCATCTTCTTCAGCTGGCTCTTCTCCGAGAGCTGCCATAAACGCCAGGAGAGCTTCTTCTTCTGACTCTCCATCTGACTCGAACTCCCCATCATCATGATCGGGTATGTCAGGCACCTCAGTCCTGGTCAGCATGGCTTTGGCAACAGCCTTGGAAGCACGCTCTTCAAAGAGCTTCTTCAGCCTTTCCCTCTCAGTTTTGTCCACCTGTGGACATTCAAACTTTAAGTGATCAGGGGATTGGCACTGAAAACAAGCACGAGGAGCTCTCTTGACAAATTTTCCGTCAGATGAGCTAGAAGAAACTCCCTGTTTTGACTTGGCTTTTTCCAGAAGGATAGCCAGTCTTTTCATCTGTTGCTCTAGTTCAGCGATAGAGCTCTCGCCGCCTTTGGAATGAGATCCTGATGCGGACTGGATCTCCTTCGGCTGGTTGTGCTGTGCAGCGGGTCTCTCAGCATGGAAGGGCTTCTTGTGCTTCCAATTGAAGTCCTTTTTGACGAAGTACGCCTCGTCCTGAGCTTTAACGCTGGGGGATCCAACATTCCTGATGGCCTCGTTCTTATTCACCATCTGGATGTCCCACTCGTGTGCCTGCAACTGAGCAAACAACTCCTTAGGAGTCATCTTGGACAGGTCCTTTTCCTTCAGAGCTGTCGTCTTCACGAACCAATCTTCTTTAGGCATCTTGGACAGGATCTTCGAGTTAAGATCAGCATTGTCGTACTCTCTGCCCAGAGACTTCAGCTCGCTGACAATGGCGTTGAATCTCGCCTCCATCTCCTTGATGGTTTCTCCAGTCAGCATCTGGAAGGACTCATATTTGTCCACTGCAACCTGCAATTTGTTGCGTTTCATTTGGTCAGTTTCTTGACATAGACTATCAAGATAATCCCATACTCCCTTGGCATTATCAAACTGGAGGGCTTCCTCCATCAGCGACTTAGGAAGAGAAGCCAGGATCAGCTCGTGAGCAATGGAATCCAACTGATTCCGCTTCCTGTCCTCGGCGTTCCATTCGCTTTGAGGCTTTGGGATCACAGCAGCTGGACGATCTCCTAGCTGGTGCTGTATCATGGTGATCTCAATCGGCCCTGTCTCTAGCACATCTTTCATCTCTGGATGGATGCTCTTTAGAGAGATGAGCGACCTCTTTCGCCATATATCATGCTTCACAGTCCCGTATTCGAGTAGCTTCGGATTATTCATCTTGATGTACCTGAGCTAATCAAACAGACAAACAAGGTGCAAGGAAAATGGATCTCGGTCCTAAGCGACACAGAAACGAACGGTCTGTAAGAACCGTCCGCTCTGATACCACTTGTTGGTCCCGGTTTATCAGAGTGTATAACGTTACGCAGCAGAAATATTGAACTTATAAGTCTAACTTGCACTCTGTCCTGCTGGTTGCTCAGCTGGCTGGCTGACTGGCTGGTCAGCTGATAGCTCAACACTTAGAATATTTTAAGCCTAGTTTGCACAGTTATCAGTTTGCAGATATACACCAGCACTTGAGTGCTGGGTTTCAAATACAAAATTTAAATACTGAAAGCAGATAAAGGCAAAGGATTTTTATAGTGGTTCGATCAACTGATCTACGTCTACTCTCCAGTCGACTCACTGGAAATTCACTATAAGAGTAATCCGGTACAAAGTTCCTACGATCTATCTCCAGCTGGTAAATGCCCCGTCTACCAGTCCACTGGATCAACCGCTCCCGGTCCTTGTCCTTCTTCAACTCTTCGTCAGATGGATGGAGTGCGAGCACGTCACTTCAACCTCCTCCTCTGACTGGTTGGGTGTTGAGTTCTCCCAAGAACGTAAATCCTCTACGGCAAACTGCCCGTAATAACTCACGAGCTGGCTGGCTCTGGAGCTGCTATGTTCTTCCTCAGAAAGAGAAAGAACACCAGGTGAGGTCTAAACTTACAAGCAGGAAGCTTGAAGTCTCGTGTTTGAAAGATATCAACACACGGAAAAGCTTTAAAGAAAGCCTCGAAAGATGCTTGCTTGCTAGCAATGAATGTTCGTTCTTTCGGTAGTTGGAGAGTATTGAATGTTCAGGATGCAAGCGTGTAAGCGTCGAAAAACCAGGAAGCCTCTTAAATGTTGGTAGCTCCGACCTATTTATAGACGCAGGATCCCATTCAAATTTCTAGCCGTTTGGACACATCCGGAATGGGTCTCTGTCCTCGGATGTACTTCAGACGGCGGCAGGTAGGAATTTCAGGAAAACGCCATACCTGTGTCTGCTTTTTCTGACACAGACCTCTTTGTGTCAGAACGGCATTATTTCGTCAGTACGAGGAATCGCAACTGGTGTCTTGAACTGATAGACTTTAAGGATATCCTTCCTTAAAGTCTTACTTTGTCAGTATATTCCTCAGACGAATCTTCTTTTTGTCTCTAAGACTCTGGGAGAACGAATCTTCAATTCTGCTGGTAACATCCGACTGGTAGATCATTTTGGTGATCTTGTGCTGGCAGTCTCTGCTGGTGACTTAGCGCTTGCACAATCTTAGTCTACCAATTTGTCTGGATGTTAACTCTTGGAATCTCCCATGACTGGTGGCTTCACCGCTGGTGAATAGTGTCAGCCAGAACACGTATTCTGCTGGTAGGATTTGTCAGCCTCCTGCTGGTGAAATCCTTCCAACTGGTGAACAGTAGCCAGTCATTAGCTCTTGACTCCATGCTGATGAACAGTGTCAGCATGGGTCTGTCAGTCGTCTGCTGGTGAAATCCTTCACCAGGTAAGAGATTCTCATGCTGATGAACAGTGTCAGCATGAGTCTTGATCAGCTACGACTTACAACTCAAAAGACCTAAACAGGACTTTACATTTGAGACTAGAGCTATTCTAGAGACAAACTGACGCTGGTTGGACTTAGGATTTGATCCACCAAAACACATAAACACCAAATCAAAGATCTAAGCTATCAACTGGGGAAGGGAAACTTAGATAATTTTCCCAACAACTACGCTCGTGTTGCTGCTTTGAAGAAGATGTTTAATTTTTTTAAATTCGTATTTATGTAAAAATGTAGTAAATTGGGCTAAAAATGAAGTAAATCGGGCTTAAAATGCAGGTTGCTGTTTGTGTTTGAGTATTTTTACAGTTTTAACCTTTAAACTGCAGGATATTGGGGCAAAAATGCCGCGTTTTTCAATTTGCTGAGAATGAATCATGTTCGTCGATTTGATGAAATGGACGCGCGAGATCTCTTCTTATTTCTCATAGTAACTCCTATTCTCACCTGATCATTACCCTATATATATATATATATATATATACCGGTTAGAACAGAGAATATGAGAATACTAAATTATATCCTCACTATACTTCATTTTACCATCATAATCATTCATTCAAAAAATGTTTTATTTTAACCTCAAAATACTTCATTTTCATTTTATCTTCCATTTTCTTCATTTTATCTTCGATTTCCTTCATTGTACTTTTTAGACATCAGTTTTTCTAAAATATTGTTCACTTTTATCTTTAGTTTTGTTCATTTTATTTTAAAATTACTTCAATATCTATTCTCATGTTCTCACGTTAATAAATATTTTTATATGATCAAACCCCTCTCTATATTATATAATTTAAAGAAAGTCTGATAGTTCTATGATTCTAATCAACTAGTTGAGTTAGAGATCACACAATCAAAGTTCTAAGTTACGTTCAACAAATTACAAAATAATAATAGTAATAATATCGAAGTAGTTGTAACATGTTATATAATAAATAAAGAAATCCCAACTAATGTCCAAAAAAAATAAACAAAGAGTCATGTGCCATTTAGTGTTTACATCAACTTGAACTTTCAAATATGAAAATGCAGAAAAGAAGAAAGTTAAATGCTGACTTTTTCTGGACTATGAAGAGGGATAGGCTTGTTACATTCATAAAAAGGCTATGAAAATTTACTCTAATTTTTAAGATGAACAAAAAGAAAATCTACTTTTACTAAATGATTTACTAGATAATTGAAAAAGAGTATCATTCAAAATTAAGAAAACCCGAACCTGGTTAGGATTGAAAGATCTTTAAATATACAATTCAAGATCTAATATTAAGATCTTAAATTAAAAATTATATAATATTTTGAATTTAATCTATCTTTCAGACTCCAAATGAAAAAAAAATATAAGTTTGGAGTGAATGGATGCTGCTATTTATAATTGGCCTAAAAAACGATTATTATTGGAATCTATCTATATATATATATATATATACTAAAGCAAAGAAGTGTAGAAATAGCTGTTTCCACCAAAATTATAAAAAACATCCATATGTATATTAAAAGCATTATTATTATCGATTATATCAAATATAAATATAATTGAGTTGGTTTGAAGTGGTAAATTTAAGTTTTTGATTCGGGTTCAAATCCCAATATCAACAGATGTATTTTAAAATTTTTAATTTTTACAAAAAGATTATCTCTACCATTATTTTTTCTCATACATAAAAGAATTAACATATAAATATGTATAGAAAAATTACCGCCAATCAATATTTAATAAAATTAATCATTATAAAATCGACCATATTAAATATTACAAGTCAATAATCATTTATAAAAAATAATAATTCATAGTTATTATGATCTCTAATTTTTAGCATCGACTTAAAAAAATTAAAAACCACTAAGAAACTGCATATAACAATGGTTAGGTAAAGTGGTAAACTGAATAGCTTTTCGAGTTGCATCTTTTGTTAGAACAAAAAAAAAAATCTCCATTCATAAATTTTATTTTGAACATGCTGACAAAAAATGCCCAAAATTTATAATTCGGCCCAATTTTTTATTTTTATTTTTAAAAGAAGAAGATTTAATTAAACATTTGAATAATTAATAAAACTCAAATATGTGCTCAAAGAATTACAAGTCAAAATTATTTCAAAAGAAGTCCAAATGTGGAAAATTGTCTATTACACAAAGAAAACTGTCCTATAACTAAAAGATATTACATGGCTATATAAATTTTATTATAATAAAAATATACTGTAAACTCATTTAAAATTTTTATTCTAAAACATGCTGACAAATAATTGTCAAATATTTATAATTCAGCCAACTAAAAAAAATATAAACATTTGAATAAAAAATTAATAAAATTCAAATACCGATCCAAAGAATTATATTCAGGTTAAACTCATTTAAAAAAGATCTACACATATCCTTAAAGAATGCTACAAAGAAAACTATCGAGCGAATAAAATCTTTAAAAGCGATAAATATATAAATATATTAATATAGAATAGTGTAATCGTTCCCGTAAAAAATTGATTTATATTTTTTGAATAATTATTTTAAAAAGAATTAAACTTTTTTTCACTAAGATACTATATTTTTTTTGTCAGCTTTCCTCAATAAAAAATAATAATAAATCTCAATAAAATATTTTTATTACTTTTTTTTTAAAATATTATATTTTTACCTTTTGTTTTTTAGTTGTTGTGTTTAAATTTTTAAATAATAAGAATAATTTTAGTTCATGAACAAATGAAGTTTTTAAAAAATTATTCTTAAAAATATAATATTATTATTTGTATTATAATATAAGATATTATTTTTTTAATTCGGTGCCGTGCAAAGCAAGTGTTTAATGTAGGAAAAACAGCTTAACTGCATCACCAAAAATGGTTAATAGATTGGCCTTATCCACAACTCACTCGCAATCCATCCACGTCAGCATGCCCTGGGTAGCGGAAACCACCGTGGCCCTCCACCACCACCACCACCACCACATACGTAATTTTCTCCGTATCGCCGCCTCCCTCCGACTCTCGCAACTCACAAACACCACTTACCCCCTTCACACCCTCTCTCACACCCTCTCTCACCGCACCGACAAAACCGTGAACATTCATTCCCATAATCATGGTTGGGATTATAAATGAGAAAATCACAAATAAGAACAAGTATTTTCCAAACCTTTTCCATTTATGTTCGAATAACTTGATATGTTAATTGAATTTTATATTTTTGTTTTCGGAATAGTTCATTGAGTTAATGAATTTTAAGATTTCTTTTTAATATTTTTCTCTCTTCTAATATTCTCACGAAGATCTCAGATTATGCACGCCTAAATGGTTTAGACGGGTTTTATCCATTAACCCAATTCAAACCCATCTAATATACTCAATTAGGATATATTAGATGAGTTTGAGTTTGGTTAATGAATAAAACCCGCCTAAACCGTTTAGGCGTGCTTAACGCAAGTTTTTGCCATATTCTTAATAATATTTATTCTCTTTTATAAATTTCAAATCGAATCACAATCTTTATGTACATATTTATCAATTTGGATATTAAAAATATATATATTTTTTAATTTTATCTGAACATATTTTAATTTAATGATTAAATAATTTTTAACTACTCAACAACTCATTGAAAGTTATGGCAACGATGACAAAATCTATTGCACAACTTAGAACACTTCTCTCAATTGAAATCATGGCAACATTTTATAAAATTGAGTTGAGTTTAGAAGAAGATATTAGATCTATTAAACTCTTTTTAGATTTGCTTTTTGCCGTTCATGAGCTAGAGACAGCAAATGGTTCTTCTCCCTTCTACCTATGCTTACGAAGGAGCAATTAGATGAGGTATAAATTCTCTTTAATTACTAAAATTAGTCACATGTTTAGACTTTAGAGAAGTTAATGTGGTAGTTCATTCTTTAGCATGTTTTGGTGAAGCAAGTTGTTCTAAGACTAATAATATGTCACGGACAACAATCTCCCGCACTAGTCGAGGAAGATTGTTGCTGAAGATTATTAAGTTAATAGTTATATAAAAAAAACAACTCATTGAAAGTTATTTGTGATAAATAAAATTATATAATTTTAAATTAAATAAGAAATAAGATTATAATATAATAAGTAGCTTGGTAGTATAATTACAATAAAAACACTAATTAAAAATAATAGGGTTAACCAGCAAACTTATTACCACCAAATCTTATTCATTCATGATTGAGAAAAGAAAACGTTTATTAGAGGGAATAGTTATATTTAATTACGTTTTATTACCAGCAAATCTATTCATTCATGATTAAGAAAAAAAAAACGTTTATTAGAGGGAATAATTCCTTTCAAATCACACTTTTTTATCAACACCAAATCTATTCGTTCATGATTGAGAAAAAAACGTTTATTAGAGGGAATAATTCTTTTTGAAACGCTTTTTATTACCAGAAAATCTATTCATTCATGATTGAAGGAAAAAAACGTTTATCAGAGAGAATAGATCTTTTAGAATTATGCATTTATGTTTTAATGGTTTTAGTTTAGACAAATCTTCTATACTACTTTTATAATTAGATATAAAGTAAATTATCCATTCTTTGAATAATAGCAAATATTTTGGAAATTGATTTTTAGGAACTAATTATGTAAACTCTATGTTGTTTCCGAAATCAGAGTGCAAATATGTGCAACAGAAGGTTTGAATATGCAGCGGAAACAATAATTAACACACTTGCAGTTGTTCAGATAAACAAATATAATTCAGTTCAGTGTGTAGAAGACTTAAGTTTAGGTCTATTCTTGTTAAGTCAGTTTCCCAGAATATACTCTTCAATACTTGGACAAGTATTGAAGGTTTCAATAGTCAGTTTGTGAAACTTAAACAAGACAAAGATATAAATAAAGCAGTAAAGAACACACGATATTTATAGTGGTTTGGATCTAAATATCCTACATCCACTCTTCAGACCCAAGGTCCGGATAATTCACTAAGTAAGTACAAGTCTCCTTACAATCTATATACAGCCCCCGGCGCCTCCTTCCTTCGGTCAGCTGTGACACTCGCCTAGGAACTCCTTGTAGGCTTAGTTTTCAAGTTGAAGTGAGGACAACACCCCGCAACCTTCTTCCTGGTGATTGGATGTTTGCTGTTCTTCCCAGAACTCAGTGTGTTTGCATACGCCCGTGAGAATCAGTATCCCAGAGTAGGAGACTGACTGTGGAAAGATATATTCACCAAAGAAAAGCTTCAGCCTCGTGCTAGGAGAAGATAACACGGTGTAATAACTTGAGTCAGGGACTCAAGTCTCGTGCTAAGAAACACCGAAAATTAGAGAGTTTTAGCAGAGAGATGGCTTCACAGAGCACTCTTAGAGTGAGAATCATTCAAAACCGTTAACCTATTTAAGGTTGATGTGCGGTCCTATTTATAGAGGACTTCCTCCGGCATTTCGAACTTTTTCCTGTTAGACATATAAATCCAGTCGTTAGACTCATGGAAGATATTGTCCAATCGTAGCCCATGTCGTAGGTTTGTTCTGCTCTGCTATGTCAGTGTACTATACACTAACTTTGTGTCAGACTAAGTTTTAATCCAAGGGATCCAAGTTTGGATAACCTCGTGTTGACTTTAACTTGGGCATGAATATGCCGAAGTCTGACTGAGCTTCGATGTCTTCGAATAGCTCGTGCTTTAAAGGTAAGAGCTCTTATATTGACTTCCAGGTTATTATAGCTTGCCCTCATACTGACTTCCCATAGTCAGTATGGTTGACCCTCATACTGACTGTCCACAGTCAGTATGGAAAATGCCCTCATACTGACTTCTCCTGATCAATATGGAAAACCCTCATACTAATTTCTCCTAGTCAGTACGGGAAAATCCTCATATTGACTTCTCCTGGTTAGGATGGAAGACCCTATACTGAGTGCCCCAACTCAATTTCGGTCAAGGCTATACTTGGTGAAAATCAAGTTTCAAGGCATTCAGTTCTTCAGTTCTCGACAGCTCTTTTGCTTGGTCTTCAACCTAAATTCTATTACAATTCGATCGATCCTATACAAGGATTACAATTTAAAACTTTAGACACTGAAAAACTGATTAAGATGGCTTTTACAATTTTTGACCCACCAAAACATAAAAAGTAAGGAAGGATTTCTCTAACAAAAATCCTAACAATTTCCCCTTTTTGGTGTGGTCAAAGCCATCTTAAACCTAAGCTGACGGTGTGGATAACTTTTGAGTTTTTACAATTTTGACTAATAGTCACATAAGCTCAGAAAAAGTTCCCCCTCAAAGTCAGCTTTCTACTTAAGATCTTCTCCTTATAGATTTGGAGAGATATTGCTAGATTGATTTTCAAGTTAGTTTAGAGCAATTTTAATCTTAAGTAGGAGAGAGTTAGAAGCCTACTGATTACACTGGAGTGTGTCTAAGTTCAGCGTATGAAGAACGAAGACCTTTTGTTGGACAAAAATAGATTGTCATCAACAAGTCAGTTTATCCTTTTAATATTTTTTATTACAATTACATGAATAAACTAACGAAAAAGAAACCTATTACAGAACTATTACAAGTCTATACTAGGCTGCTTCCGACCTTCATGTTCTTCAAACTGGCTGCTGCTAGGACCTAGGCAATGAGGGAAGCTGGTTTGATATGCTGACCACCTTTCTAAGGATTCCCTTATGTCGGCCTTCACAGCTGCGATCAGGGAGGTAGTGCTGCTGAGCACTTTGTGGGAAGGAAAGATCAAAGATTCTTCTTCCCACCTCCTAGCTTCTTCTTCATTCGCTAGTCTCTTCTTTACAAGATAAGAGATGTAGCGAAGAAGTACTCTTAAGTGGCCATTTTGCGTTGCTGGCATGTCACCTATCAGCAGACGTGAAGTATATGACTTGTAGAAGGAGATGACAACGGTAAAAGATATCTTCTGATTTCTTATGCTCCTTCTACAATCTCTTCATTTTCTTATGCTTCAATTTCTGATGTCTTCTGTACCTTCCATACTTCTTTTCCCCCACTTTGATCGCACCCAAAAATGGTGGTGAGGTTATGTCTGGTGGCTTAGGCTCTTTTGCCATTTTGCCAGATCTAAGGAAAGTTTTGGATGAAGACGAAGTATAAACTCGAAAGAAAGGGTTCGACAATGGAAAAAAGAGAAAAGTGTTTTACAAAGGAAACAGAGGAAACCCTATTTATAGCAGTGAGAAAGGTCATTTAAAAGGAGTAAGAGTACCGTATGTAGGGATGTCAATTTAGTCTGAAACCCGCGGGTTAGCCCGATTAACCTAAGCTAAAATACGAGTTAGGGTCGAAATATTTTAGCCCAAAAAAAACTTAGCCCAAATAGCCCGAGACCGAATAACCTGAAGCCCGATAGGGCTGAGTCCAAATCCCGATGAGTTGGCCCGATTAATTCGGTTACTTTTTTATTAATATCTTTATCATAATTAAAGTACTAAAATCTACTTTTGATATTTAAGATCATATATATTAATTAAATTTTAAGTTATATAATTGTATTTAGTTCAAATAGTATTCAATACATAGTTAAGTTTATTTAATTATGAATTTAAAGCATATTTAAATATTGCTAAAATAAAAAATAATATATTTTTAATAGTTAAATTAATCATTATATAAGAGTTTGTGATGTGTTTTGCATTTTTTATAAGAGAAAAGTAATATTTTGTTTATTTTTTATTATTTAAAATATTAAAAAAGTGAAAATATACACTACTAGAATTTTAGTCTTTCCCAACAGCATCAAATGTTGTTAATTTAAGGCTATCCTAACACATATAGCTATCCCAACACTAATGTACCCTGTTGTCCCAAAAGGTGTCATAATAGAGTGAGGTCTTATAATGACAATGAGGGGTGTCATTATAACCCAACTATTTCTCACATATATACATGTCAAGATAAATCATCTAAAATAATAAAGTTCTATGTAAGTACAAGTAATTGAATTCACAGGTTTACCTGTTAGGAAAACTAATATAAGGTGACATATTAACTGTTAGTAAAAGTCGTTTACTTCACTTTATACCTGTTGAAAAAAATGATATAAGCTAACACCATTCTATCAAACAGTGTCATTGAAGATCATATTCATAAATGTGCATTTTATATATTTTTATTTAGTCTAAACATTGATAAAGGAACAATCAATTAAACACATAAGAAATAACATTTAATAAAAATATATTAAAGATAAAATCCAAGTATTTAACTAGGTCTTCATAAAATTACAAAAGTAATGACTTCCAAACTAAAAGAAAAAGAATAATTCTCAAAATTTAACTATAGTCTGAATCTATTCCTCGTCACCATCAATTGCAGCTTTTATCTTCAGCTCAAGCCAATTCAGCCTCAATTGCTCCGCTTAAGGACAAATAACCATCTAAAAAATAAGGAAAAACAAGTTTTGAGATATTATCAAATTGGCAGTAAGAAAATAAATCCCTCTCCAGCACAAAAAAAAAAAGTGGAGTATTAACCTGGATATTGTCCATGGAATAAATGAAGTTACTTGAATCCAAAAGAACCTATGGCCAATAAAGAACAAATAATTAGAAATGGAATAAAATGGATTGATGAAGAAACCAAATTTAGTGATAATATGGATTAATAATAACCTAGGAGCCTCAGAAGCAACCGAAATAGACTATTGCCCTTCTTCTGATAAATAGTCATTCTATTGCTCTAAGCTTAAATATTAAAATTAGTCACATACATGTTGGATTAAAATTAATAGAATAACAAAATTAGGCATGAACTTAAGCTTGTGGGAAGGGGCATGTTCAAACCAGTGAGAGGTAAATGGAAGTTCATAGTTTTAGACACATTCCGAAATTCAAATATTGAACCTACCAACATAAAAAGATAAAGTTATTGAACCTACCAGAAGGTAGCCAAGCCCAGCATAGCTAACAAAACCATATTATTTTTTTCGTTAAGCAATACCTACTTCATATAATAGCCAATCAAATCTTCAATCAAATGCCATACTATTTTTGCAAGGATTGAGCATAACCTTAAGACACAAAGTACTTTAAATTTCAAAATGAAATAAGCCACATAACATTTAATAATTCAACAACATAAAGATAATAAAAAAATTGTATCAGGATCCATTGCACTATATTTTCATGAAAGCAAAAGGTTAAGAAAAATTAGCTTCTCTTACCTTGGGTCTATATCAGGATCTATTTCTCTAAATTTCCATGAAAGGCTAGATAAATTTACTGCTTACCTAATGTCGAATGTCTACAAGTACATCATTCTCGTTCCCTTGTTATAGCTCCAAAGTTGACTGAGGAGACAAATCTCCTGCATATCCACCATATCTTAATATCCTTTAAGAACCCCTGCACAAATCTAATGAGAATGTAATTTCCATTCACTAAAAATGAGAGAAAAGAATCAGGATACATTTTCTAGATGTCATTTAGAAATAATCAAATCAGAAATTTAAATACAATATTTATACCACAAAGTCCCTGAGTGTGCATCAGAAGGCATAACTGATTCAACATCAGAAAATCTGGGTAGCGCACTTGAGTATTATCAGTTATGTTGCTATGAAAACTCTCTAGCTGATCATCTGCATCAGAATCATAAAGGATCATGTAATTTGATCCTAAATAGTGTGGTTCATTTCAATACAATGACCAAGAATTAATGCCCATAGAAACAAACTGTTTGCTCTTTCCGACATGATTAAGGTAAAGACAAGAAGCAGGTCTTCTTTTAAAGGAAACGATGTTAAGGTGAACATTCTTTGAGCAATTCAAGACAACTCTGTCAATATTGATGTAGTTGGCACTAAATTCCATACAACATGGAGATAAGGATTTAAATCCTCCGCAAACAGAAACTTGCATGAGAATTAGGCAATAAAATTAACCCTCCTCCCTTGCTCAGTGACACCGATGTTTTTATTTTAATAATAACTGCAACTTCAATCAACTTAGCAAACAGACCAAGAAACCCAACGGCGCACAGAATCACATCAAAGTCATTCCCAAGGAGGAAGATACAGAGATCATATGAAAGAATTTTTAAAAAAATCAATATAATTTAAACAACTAATTCAAATAAAAAAAGGCACATTTCAGTTCCAAAAATTCAAAAGCTAAAAAACAAAAAAGTTTTGACCTTTGTGTGGCTGGCTGACCAAAGCGGCAACAATCTATTAGGGATTAAAAATAAAACCATTAAATGCCCTCCGCGGAACCTCCGGTATGTTCCACCGCGTGACTCGTCGGCGTCCCCGTGTACAAAGGCTGATTCGGCGGGAAGAAGGCGAACTTAGCCGCGATCGATGAGGTTACCCCACCCATACCTTTTCTCTCCTAAATGAATGGTGACTATGAGCGACTAGACAAAGGGAAAAAAAAGGGCCACTGCCACAAACCCTAAATCCCCAAAGCCCTAGGCGGCGGCGACGCCGGCCCAGGTAAACTCCGCTCAAGCGCCGCCCAAGAGCGAGCAACCAACCTTAATCGTCAACTGAAAAAGGAGTGGAGGTTTGAAAGAGATGTGTAGCACTGCGTGCGAGCGAGAGTGATGTTGGGCAAAATTTTGGGGGAAACTAAAAAATATTCCCGCCTATTAATTCACATGTTTTACAAAAAAAAATTATTTATTTCTAAAATAGAATAAATAGCTTTCCTCACAGTACATTATATTAGGAAAATGATATTTAATTATTTTAATTTATTATACAAAGATATTTGTCCTCACACCATCTACATCTTGTTGGGTTAAATAACTTATAAAAATTGCTTTTATTTTTAGTTAAAAATATATATATAATAAATACTTAATACAAACTTTTCCCAACACTTGTCATAATATACATAATTTTACAACATTTTTATAGATGTGTTAGCAAAAGGGTGTCACTATAACCCAAATTTCTAGTAGTGATATTAAAAATAAAAAATAATTAATAAATTCATTGGCCCGACGGGCTAGCCCGAAAACCGATGGGTTAGGGTTAGGGTCAACATTTTTTAGCCCGAAAAAATTTCAGCCCGATTTGACCTGGACTGATTAACTCGCAGCCCAATAGGGCTGAACCGAAACCCGACGGGTTAGCTCGATTGACATTCCTAACCGTATGAACTTTCAGTTTCTTATTTTTGGCAACGATTGGGATACGTTGCCTCGCAATGCGCATTTTGAGATTTGACAGGAGTGACGTGGGAAGGGACGTTATCCACGTGTACAATCTTGATTCATCGATGTAAGATACGCATTAATCGCATTGTAGCCGATGCGATCACCTTTGGAATTTGAAATCCCGCCTTTCGAACTTCCGAACTGACTGAGAGTCAGTTTCTAAACTGAGAGTTGGAGCTCAGTTTAATTCCACATTCGTCCTTCAGAAAAATTCTAAGTATCAAAACCAAAACTTGGTTTCTTCAGCAAGTTAGTTAGAAACTTAGTGGGGGTAAGTTTCGACTTCTTTTGGATGCTTCTGGAAACAATTTTTTCTGATCTTTGGCTATGTGAAGAGCTTCATACTTTGTTGCGTAGACACCACTTGAAGAAGTATTATTCAAAGATTGAATAAGTATGAAGTCTTCATGCTGAGTGACACACCAAGTTTATAAAACTGAGAGTTGGAACTCAGTTTGAATCAGCAGCCAAACTAAAAACTGAGAGCTCAGACTCAGTTTTATTCTGCATTCACTCTTCAATCAGAATCTCATCTATTTCCAATAGACCAATTTTGATGCAAAACTCCTTGAATCTGATCTCTAGGAGTGGTTACGTGAAGATGTCTGCTAGTTATCGTCAGTTCGGATGTACTCTACAAACACATCTTTTTTTCGACAGGATCTCCGATGTGCTTGGTTCTGGAATGATGAACTGAGTTCTTTGTGATGCACATTGCACTGCTATTATCACAGTAGATAGGCATACACCCAGTTTCGACTTCATAGTCGAGCAATTGTTGCTTGATCTAAAACACTTGAGCACAGCAGCTTGCGGCAGCAACATACTCAGCTTCAGTTGTAGACGTTGCGACTGAGTGCTGCTTCTTGCTGAACCAACTTACAAGCTTGTGACTTAATGTTAGGTGTTGATGTAGAAATCCCACCTTAATTTGATGTTTTGATGTGTCAAAACTATATACCAAAGTCAAGGCCTTAGAGTTATTACCTCATCTAATCCTTGTATAGGATGATCGAGTTGTAATAGTCTAGGAGAAGAGAACTGTCAAAACTGTGGAACAGTTTTGAAGAAGAAGCCATTCAGACGTGATAACTGTTAATCATAAAGGATGAAGAAAACACAGCAGAGTAACGGTTACGAAAAATTGCGCAGACAGTTTATCCTGTCAAGGTTTATATATCAAAGAAAACTGTAGACACAATTTTCACAGAGAAACTGTTAAGAGGCGCTCACATTTTTAGACCAAGATAGTTTCACGTCAAGGAATGCGTACATAACAAGATGTCAATCAGTTGCAGAAGAACATTAAAGAAGTCAATGATAAAAGACAGACAGACACTCAGCTGTGACTGGCGTACAACGTTGTTCGGCGTCTGACACATCAAGTACAAACTGACCTGCAAAAGCAAGATAGTACCGAAGAAAAGGCAGAAGTGCAGGCTACTTTGCAGAGAAGGATGAACTCTGATTGGACATCCTTCAAATTGTCTCTACCGGCTATTTCTCTTCTACAACTATAAATAGCAGGAGCAACTGAGACAAAACAACCTTCGACTCTTTTATCCTTGCCGTCACTCTTCCGAATTTAAAGCTCAAAGCATTAAACGCTCTCAAGCAGGAAGGCATTTATTCCGTGGTTCATTTATTGAACACGAGACATTATTGCTTGAAGAATCATTCGAGATTCTTTGTGTGACCTTGTGTGCACAAGGATTAAGTCTGCTGACTTAATCTACTTTCTTGGTGTTCTTACTTTTCGAGTAAGAACACAACATCCTAATCTTCTGAGAGAAGAAAAGGTTATTACGGGCAACTGCCAACTAGTGTATATTCTGGGAAGAACTCAACCATCCAATCTACCGGAGAAGGAAAAGGGAGGTTTGTCCTCAGTCCATCTTCAACGACTACATGTCCACAAAGAAGATGCAGAGCCTTCGACGGATTGAAGGAGTGAAGTACAACTGCCTGGGCGAGTGATCCATTGTGCTGTGGACGGAGGTCTCTACAAAAACTGGCTATAGATCGTGAGGACTGTATCTGAAGGGGTTCGTGAACTGAATCACGAAGTCCGTTTGCCAAGGATCGTTAATTGGAATATCAAAAATAAATTGCTATGCCTATGATCAATCCTAGCATGCTCCTATATTATTATGCATAAGAAGGTTATGCAGAATACCTGTATTGATGAACGATGAAGAACGCGTGCGCGGAGATGCCCTTTGATCTTTCCCACGCACCAAGATTTAATTTCCTAACAAATTGAGGAAATTAATCTAAAGAAAATAATAAATTATTTTCGAAAATAATGAGGAGAGAGAGAAGAAGAAATCCTCCTGATCTGATCTTCTGATCTGTTTCCCAACTCGATCTGAAAACCTGGTTAGGATTCTCTATCAGATTCCTTGCCCGGTTGAGAAGCAGAATTTCCTCCTCGTATCTCAGACTCTGTCGATCACCACAACTCCCAATGCTCTGGTTTGCTGTGTGCAACTTGTGATCTTAAGAGTTGTAGGTGCATTGAGGTCTGAGGTACTGAGGCCTATTTATAGGAAATTCTAGGCTTCTGTTGGGCTTGAGTTATCATGGGCCAGACCAGGGACCAGAATGCAAATAGCAAATAAGGCCTATCAATTAATTAATTCCCATATTCAACCCAGAATATAATTAATTAATTAATATTGATTCATGCCACCAGAGAATCAATATTGTCCTACCTATTTGCTACCACGTTTTGAGGAACGAGTTGCATTGGACTCGGTTTATCCCCACATTTAAGGTTACAGACATTCGTTAATTAATTTAAGCTCTGACAAGCTATTTAATTAATTAACATCTTTAATTCCTGAATCAATCCACTCAAACCTTTTTCACTTATGCTTGAACTTAATCAGCCTGCAGGACTTTAGCATAACGAACCTTTTGAGCTGTTCAGGGAATGTCACCATCCTATACTGGATGTGGTTACCTAGTTCAGATACCAGACAGTCATACACAGATTGATATCACCCAACACTGCAGAAGTACAGGTTCAACTAGAACCCTCTCTACAACTCAAAGTGATATACAATATATGTATACTTCTGTACCTTCATATAGGTTTAAGATTCCATCGAGTCATAAGGATCTAGATTCTTTTAATGTCAGATAAAAGAATCGATCTCGACTTAGGTCCTCATCAATGTGTGCCCCACACCAGCATACCAAGACATCCAAGATAAGATGTTTATTCGCATATGCTGCAGCCTATACCGACAGTTTATCCTGGAACTGTCTCAGCTGTGATGACCATTTATATCTCGCTTGGTCAAACGATCCATACGATCTTCCATGATCTTCTACACATCGTATGATCTCCCTATCGACAAGATAAGAGGATAATTATGTTTGCGACGCATGTTTGTTAATTCAGACAGGAGATGAACATACAACAATTATGATTCCCAGTATATTAACCAATAAACCTTGTACATAATATACCAATCATAATGCTTTCAGTATATAAATCCATCAATCTCCCACTTATACTCAAAGCATTATACATTTGCTTTCTAGAGTATAACGCGTCTAAACTAATCTAGCTATTACATCAAGCATTCTACGTGGCTGGCTTTGCCCTCAGCCCAAGGCTACGTACATGCATCTTGTAAACCTTCTGAGGGAGAGCTTTTGTGAATGGATCCGCTAGATAATTTTTCGTATCAATCTTCTCTATCAGCACATCACCCCTTGCTACGATTTCTCGTATAATATGGTACTTTCTTTCAATGTGTTTTGTTGCTCTGTGAGTTCGTGGTTCCTTAGAATTAGCCATAGCTCCCGAGTTATCACAATACACCGTGATTGTTCTGGGTAGCTGAGGAATCACTTCCAACTCCAGAAGGAAGTTTCGAAACCATACCGCTTCTTTCGAAGCTTCAGAAGCTGCCACATATTCGGCTTCCATGGTGGAGTCCGCAATGCACTTCTGCTTTGCACTCCTCCATGATATGGCCCCACCTCCCAATGTAAACACATAGCCAGAGGTGGACTTCTTTTCATCTCGGTCTGCCTGGAAATCCGAATCAGTATAACCCACAGGGCACAACTCATCACACTGATAAACAAGACAATAGTCCATTGTTCTTTTCAGGTATTTGAGTATGTGCTTTACCGCGGCCCAATGCGCCTGTCCAGGGTTAGACTGGTATCTTGCTACCATGCATACGACAAAGCAGATATCTGGCCTCGTACATAACATTGAATACATGAGGCTACCCACGGCCGATGCATACGGCACGTTGCTCATCTCATCTTTCTCCTTTTGTGTCACCGGACACTGATCCTTGGAAAGATGTATGCCATGTTTGAAGGGTAACAGACCTTTCTTGGCATTATGCATGTTGAAACGGGCAATCACAGTATCCACATATGATCCTTGAGACAAGGTCAGCATCCTCTTATTGCGCTCCCGCAATACTTTTACCCCTAGGATGTATCCTGCCTCCCCAAGGTCCTTCATATGAAACTGCTCGGATAACCACCCCTTTATGCCCGACAATACTTCCACATTGTCGCCAAATAGGAGAATATCATCTACATAAAGTGCAAGGAATACCACACTTCCGCTGACACACAGACGGTACACACAACTCTCGTTTGAACATTGTGAGAATCCATAAGATTTGATCACTTCATCAAAACGGAGATTCCATGACCGTGAAGCTTGTTTAAGTCCATACAGCGACTTCCTTAGCTTTTTGACCAAATGTTCTTCGCCCTTCTGCACATAACCTTCTGGCTGTTGCATATAGATGTCCCTACCTTCTTCAAGGTACCCGTTTAGAAATGCGGTTTTGACATCCATCTGCCAGATTTCTAGGTTCTTATGTGCTGCTATGGCCAGGAGCATTCGAATGGACTTAAGCATGGCTACCGATGAGAAAGTCTCGTCATAGTCTACACCCTCTTTCTGACTATAACCTTTCGCCACCAGCCTTGCTTTGAAAGCTGTAATTTCCCCATTCGATCCTTTCTTTCTTTTGTATACCCATTTGCACCCTATGGCTCGATGGCCATCCGGCAAATCAGTTTTCTGGTATACATCCATAGCAGTAATGGATTCTATTTCAGAATCCATGGCGATCAGCCATTTGTCCGCATCTTTATCAGATACCGCCTCGTCATATGTCCAGGGATCGGTATTATCTAGTCCGTTTTCTGGGATCAAGTCAGAAGACTCTCCCACGAACATATACCTTTCGGGTTGGTGACTAACCCTCCCACTGCGACGAGGCATCTGAGCTGTGTCAGTAGTTGGCACAGTACGCGTTGGTCCCAAACCTTGCATTAGTGGCAGAGTTGGTATATTCTCATCTATTACAGGTGGATCTACCACTACACTGGGCTTCCCTGATGGAATTGCTTCTTTATCCTCAAGCTCGTGGAGGATAATTTCACTCTTGGATCTGTGGTTTCTTACATATTCGTCCTCCAAGAATCTCGCGTTGGTACTGACAACGACTTTCTGATTCTCAGGACAATAGAAGTAACCACCTTTCGTTTGCCTGGGATATCCTACAAACAGCATCAGCTTGCACCTACTTTCTAACTTATCAGGTTCCTTTGTCAGCACATATGCTGGACAACCCCAAACCCTCACTCTGTTCAAACTTGGCTTTCGCCCATACCAGAGTTCCAGAGGTGTTTTAGGAACTGATTTAGAAGTTACCAGGTTAAGCAAATAGGCCGCTGTTTCCAAGGCATATCCCCAAAACGAAATCGGCAAGCTTGCATAACTCATCATTGACCTGACCATTTCTAAGAGAGTTCTATTTCTTCTTTCTGCTACACCATTTTGTTGAGGGGTTCCTGGTGCAGTCCACTGAGATGTAATCCCGTTATCTGACAAGTACTGCAAGAACTCGTTACTGAGGTATTCCCCACCACGATCAGATCGTAGTGTCTTGATAGTCTTACCTAGCTTCTTTTCTACCTCAGTCCGGAACTCTTTAAATTTCTCAAAGCATTCAGACTTATGGCGAAGCAAATAGACATATCCGAATCTTGAGTAATCGTCAATGAATGTGGCGAAATACTCATAACCTCCACGAGCTTGCGTGGACATTGGTCCACATAAGTCAGTGTGGATCAATTGTAACACGTCCTCTGCTCGAGACTGACTTGCCTTAAAAGGCCTGGTCGTCATCTTTCCTTCTATACAGGATTCACAGATTGGATGCGGTACCACTTGGAAGGAATCCAAGAGCCCATCGCATGCTAACCTTTTAATCCTCTTTAGATTGATGTGACCCAGTCTCAAGTGCCAGAGATATGTTTGATCCTCATCGGAAGAAAACTTTCTCTTTAAATGATTATTATTATTAGATGAGTTTGCAATATTCACGGAAGATTTATGCATACAATCAATGATATAGAGAGAGTCAATCAGTTTACCATGAAAAATAACACCGTTATTACCAATGATAGAAACTCCACTATCAAAAATAACTGAATATCCATCACATAATAACTTGGAAACTGAAATTAAGTTCCGCCGAAAAATCGGCACATATAAAACATCTCTCAAAATCAATACATTGTTTTCAAAGCATAAAGTAAAATCTCCAATGGCTACTGCTGAGACTCGCTCTCCGCTGCCCATTGAGATGGTAATCTCGTCATGTCTCAGCTGCCTTGTCGGCCTGAACCCCTGCATAGTATAACAAACATGATCAGTCGCTCCAGTATCCACTACCCAAGAATGGGTAGAAACTGACGCTAAACATGTTTCCGTTATAAATGCACATGACGTACCTTGTCTACTCGTGCTAGGCACTAGACAATTTACTTCACTTCACTTGTGTTTGCATGGCCTGGTGAGTATTTCTGCCTCTTCTATTTCATCCGACTTCTTAAGCATTTCTTTTGCTTCAGCAACTGCCTTGTCAAGAGCTGACAAAGTTGGAGCAAACTCAAATGTCATCATGTCGGATTTCTCTCGCAACAGGATCCTGAGTAACTCATGAAGAGGAAACTTACGTCTGGCACCGAGAGATTTGATGAAACCATCATAAGAATCAGATAGAGAGTGCAGGACAATGTTTATTTCCGCCCGCTTACTTATTTGTCCACCTCTCTTTCTATACTTTCTCATGATTTTCATCATACTGATGAAGTGCAGAACCAACGAACTCCCCTCAGTCATTTTCTTGCAAATCAGGTCCTTTACAAGATCATAACTGATAGTTCGTCTCACCTTCCCATATAGTTTCACAAGGTCCCTCCATATCTCAACAGCTGACCGGAATTTCTTGTACTTGAGCCTTAATTCTCTAGACAGATTGTTCATGATGAAAAGTAGGCATGATGAAAAGTAGGCAAAATCATCAGAAGCTTTCCATCTGTCATAGAATTCTCGCTCATAACCAGTACATTTCCAATGCTGAGGAGATAATGGGTCCATGTAAAGTACATAGGCATGTTTTGCAGTATAGAGTATTTCCATTAGGCAAAACTTCCATTCAGGAAAATTGTGACCGATTAAAGGGTTTGTTGCTAAGAGATTTACAATATGAATAGACATGTCTGAAAACAATAAATTAAAAACACCAATTAAAACATAGTCGCAGAACATTGAAACAATTAAATATTGAAACCTTATGATAAAACAATATTAATGTTTCCTCCAATTTGCCTAAGTATTACTATTGCAAGCCACACATGTGGACGTTTACAAAAAAACACTTAACCAGACTGCATCTTTCAATTCCAGTCCTTTAATTCCAATCCATGCCCGGGTTCCTTAGACAAATGGAATTAATAATTGGAGACTAACTTAAGACCATATTATCCTACTGAGCAGGGACTTCACATATGAGTTATACTCTGGACAATATCTAAGCTAGCTTACCACCAAAGCCAACCTTCCCATATAAGGATCTATTTGAACACACCTGATCCCTATAATAAGGTTGTCTCATTTAATTCAATCCATAGAGAACTTATGAAAACCCAATAGGCAAGCTACACATGTAGACGTTTACGCATGAACTCCCACTTCTCACATGAAATAAATGTTTGTTTTAAGAAATCCTATCTATTAGAACTTATGAACAATGAATTAAGTAAGCTACACATGTAGACGTTTACCTAATAAATTATTCACTTCCAATAAAGGATCGCTTTGTGGAGGTCTTATTAAATTATTAGCTTAGTAATTTTTAGTTCATAAGGTTCAATTGCACAGATTATTTTATGTAGCCATAATTATAACGTTGCTAAAATTCTATCATGCAAAGCATGAAACCTGAATTTATAGTCATAATTAATTACATAAAATAAATCACATAGCATGCTTTAAAGCCGTAAATAAAAGCAGTAAACGTGCTCTCTATTATCTACAACATGCTGATATGCTGCGCAATTATTTTAAACACTTATATCATGCGAAGACAGATAATAAAACAAATAAAAATGTCCTCGTGGCCCCATGATACAAAACGAAATAAATCTAACTATTACAAGTTGGAATTTATTTTACAGATCTTCGACTGGGCTCCCACTACTTGGATTGAGATCATGATTTATTTTCTGAACTTGGGCCTCCAAGATTTGATCCATCAGAAAATTGGACAACTGGGCCAGTTAACGAGATCGCAGGCCTAGGCACACATTGCAAGCCCAATAGCCCGCGAGAACTCGGCCCGACGAGCCACCACCAGCGAAACACCATCGCCGGCAACCCGCCGTTGTCGTGAGGGCTCCCGGCATGCACAACAGCCATGCACGTACTTGCATGGATGCAGTCCGCGATACGGCCTCCTCCGACCGTTGCCCGTTTCGCATGCCGCCGCCCCGGCTTGCCCTGACCGTCGCCCGTACTGCCGATCACTCTTCTTATCTACCAATGGCCTCCGTGACTCGCCGGAATCACGCAAGGATGAAATCGGGCTCGCGCGAACCACGCGAAAACCCTAGGGTTTTCCGCGTCCGGCCGGACGCCCAGCCCCCGTCGCCGCCCAGCCCGCTTCGCCGGTACCGAGCCACCGCCTGCACCACCTGCCCCATGCTGACGTTGTCCGAGGGAGGAGGGGCCACCACCGGCGAGCGCGCAGGGTTGCAGGCCTGCCGCGCGAGCGAACCCTAGGGTTCCGCCGAGTCTGCTCGCGCGCCCGCGCCCTTCGCCGCGCACCGCCGCCCCTGGCTCGCCTCGCATCCTTGCCCGCGCTGTCGACCACGCCTGGGGACGCCGCACCTGCCCTGGCCGGCGTGGGCGCCGCGGCCGTGCGCCTGCGTGCGTATGCGCGCGCCGCACGCGCTGAAACCCTAGGGTTTCTGCGCGCGGCTGCGCCGTCGCCGCCGTCGGCCACGCCCCCTGCTGCCGTGCCCACCGTGCGCGACTGCTGTGCACGGCCTGCTGCCGTGCCGGCGCCGTCGTGCGCCATCGTGCGGTCTTGCGTTCTTTACGTTCTTCGTTCTTCGTGTTCTTCGTGTTCTTCGTGTTCTTCGTTCTTCGTTTTACAGATTTAATTTTTTGAAAATAAAATTACATGGGATAATTCTAATTACAATCTAAAAATTCTAATCTAACCACGGATTTATCTCATGGGTGAAAAACGAATCCATATAAATGGGCGGATTAACCCGAGGAACCACGAGGACGAAAAAACATACAATCAATCCATAAACCATCCATTGCATGCAATCAATAATAATAATCATGCATGTTCATAGGCAATATTATTTTTCCGATAGAGCCAATTAATTAAACCTGGCTCTGATACCAATTGAAGGGATTCGTGAACTAAATCACGAAGTCCGTTTGCCAAGGATCGTTAATTGAAATATCAAAAATAAATTGCTATGCCTATGATCAATCCTAGCATGCTCCTATATTATTATGCATAAGAAGGTTATGCGGAATACCTGGATTGATGAACGATGAAGAACGCGTGCGCTGAGATGCCCTTTGATCTTTCCCACGCACCAAGATTTAATTTCCTAACAAATTGAGGAAATTAATCTAAAGAAAATAATAAATTATTTTCAAAAATAATGAGGAGAGAGAGAAGAAGAAATCCTCCAGATCTGATCTTCTGATCTGTTTCCCAACTCGATCTGAAAACCTGGTGAGGATTCTCTATCAGATCCCTTGCCCGGTTGAGAAGCAGAATTTCCTCCTCGTATCTCAGACTCTGTCGATCACCACATCTCCCAATGCTTTGGTTTGCTGTGTGCAACTTGTGATCTTAAGAGTTGTAGGTGCATTGAGGTCTGAGGTACTGAGGTACTGAGGCCTATTTATAGGAAATTCTAGGCTTCTGTTGGGCTTGAGTTATCATGGGCCAGACCAGGGACCAGAATGCAAATAGCAAATAAGGCCTATCAATTAATTAATTCCCATATTCAACCTAGAATATAATTAATTAATTAATATTGATTCATGCCACCAGAGAATCAATACTGTCCTACCTATTTGCTACCACGTTTTGAGGAACGGGTTGCATTGGACTCGGTTTATCCCCACATTTAAGGTTACAGACATTCGTTAATTAATTTAAGCTCTGACAAGCTATTTAATTAATTAACATCTTTAATTCCTGAATCAATCCACTCAAACCTTTTTCACTTATGCTTGAATTAATCAGTCTGCAGGACTTTAGCATAACGAACCTTTTGAGCTGTTCAGGGAATGTCACCATCCTATACTGGATGTGGTTACCTAGTTCAGATACCAGACAGTCATACACAGATTGATATCACCCAAGACTGCAGAAGTACAGGTTCAACTAGAACCCTCTCTACAACTCAAAGTGATATACAATATATGTATACTTCTGTACCTTCATATAGGCTTAAGATTCCATCGAGTCATAAGGATCTAGATTCTTTTAATGTCAGATAAAAGAATCAATCTCGACTTAGGTCCTCATCAATGTGTGCCCCACACCAGCATACCAAGACATCCAAGATAAGATGCTTATCCACATATGCTGCAGCCTATACCGACAGTTTATCCTGGAACTGTCTCAGCTGTGATGACCATTTATATCTCGCTAGGTCAAACGATCCATACGATCTTCCGTGGTCTTCTACACAACGTATGATCTCCCTATCGACAAGATAAGAGGATAATTGTGTTTGCGACGCATGTTTGTTAATTAAGATAGGAGATGAACATACAACAATTATGATTCCCAGTATATTAACCAATAAACCTTGTACATAATATACCAATCATAATGCTTTCAGTATATAAATCCATCAGTATCTTCATAACTTAGTGAATTTTCGGATCAGATATTCGAAGAGTGGACGTAAGACTTAAGGCTCCGAACCACTATAAATATCCTGTCTCATTTACAGTTTTACTTACTTTACGCATCTTAAAATGTTCAATTATATCTTGAAACCTTCAACACTTGTCTGGAAGTGTTGAAGTGTATAACTGTTAACTGCTTATAACTATAAAACTGTTAACCTAAAATGCTGGCTAATACAGACTGCGTTTTTAAAAACTGTCACATAAAAACTGTGTTATAAAGAAACTGAACTTTCCACGTTTTAGAGTGTAATTAACTGTCTTAATACTTCCGCTGCACATCTTACGTACTCTGATCTGGGACCAACACTTAGGAACTGACACGTTCTACTTGTGCTCTTTCTATCGAATCTGCATCCTCCAAAATCTGAATTTGAATAAGCATTTAGGGTAAGATCGTCAGTTTTTGGATACCAAATACCTAGCGACTCTGTCCCTTTGAGGTATTTAACTATTCTTCTGGCAGCCTCCATGTGTGACTTCTTAAGATTGGCTTGAAACCTTGCACATACTCCAACTGAGTAGGAAATATCTAGTCTACTTGCAGTTAAGTATATGAGTGACTCAATGATGCCTCTGTACATAGTTGGGTTGACTGCTTCGTCTTCTTCATCAAGATTAATTTGAGCACTTGGGCTCATTGGAATCCTCAAGGGCTTGGTCTTCTCTGGGCAAAACTTGCTGATCAAGTCCTTGATGTACTTCTTCTGGTTGATGAAGATTCCTCATTCGAACTTAATAACTTGAAGGCCCAAAAATTATGTCAGTTTTCCCATCATGCTCATCTGAAAGTTGTTTTGCATTAGTTGGGCAAACTTTTCGCACATCTTCAAGTTTCTGCATCCAAATATAATGTCATCCATGTAGATCCACTCAAGGTGGATCCAAAGCGTTGAGTTTGAATAAATGAAGCCGATGATGCTCTCGAGTTTGTGCTTTGGTGAAAAAATCTGCAAGTTGAAGTTCAGAAGGCACATACTGCAGATCAATAGTTTTCTGATGACAGTGAGAACGAGTAAAGGAAGCATCAACGGCAATATGTTTTGTAAGTTCATGCTTCACAGGATTATTGGCAATTTGTATGGCTCCAGTGTTATCACAAAGAAGAGGTGTAGGCATAGCACAAGAAATTCCAAAATCAGCTAGCAGCCATCGAAGCCATACAATCTCTGAAGTGGTGGTGGCAAGGGCACGAAGTTCTGCCTCTGTACTAGACCGCGATACAGCTGCTTGTTTCTTGGACTTCCTTGTAAGAGGAGAAGAACCAAGAAGAATGCAATATCCAATGACGAAACGCCGATCTGTCGGGTCACTCGCCCAAGTAGAATCCGAGTAAGCATGGAGCTTAAGCGGACTATCTCTAGCATTGAACAAAGCCTGAGATGATGTGCCCCTTAAGTACCTTAGTACGCGAAGCAAATGACCAAAATGAACTGATGTAGGAGCGCTCACAAACTGACTCAATATATGAACAGCGTGAGCTATGTCAGGTCTGGTAACAGTGAGGTAAACAAGACTACCCACAATATGTCTATATCGAGAAGGATCCTCAAGAGGAACACCATCAGTAGGACGAAGCTGTAAGTGAAGCTCCATAGGTGTTGCAGCTAACCGGTCATCGGATAGGCCAGAACGAGCAATAAGATCTTTGATATACATGGACTGACACAAATAGAACCCTTTAGAAGAATGCATGACCTCAATGCCTAAGAAATAGCTCAAAGGTCCCAAATCAGACATATGAGATTCCTTGCCAAGTTGTTTCTTCACATGAGAAATATGTACTTCATCATCTCCTGTAATCAGCATATCATCAACATATAAGAGGAGCAAGGTACGCCCACGTAGAGAGAGATGAACATATAAAGCAGGATCATGATCACTAGGTGAAAAACCAGCAGCCCGTATGACAGAGACAAAACGCTCAAACCAGGCCCGTGGAGCCTGTTTGAGACCATACAAGGCACGCCGAAGGCAACAAACATGGCCAGGAGGAGCCTCAACACCTGGGGGTGGCTACATATAGACTTCCTCATGTAAGTCACCATGAAGGAAGGCATTCTTAACATCCATCTGAGAAATAGTCCAAGAACGAGTAGCAGCTACTGCTATCATAGTACGAACAGTAGTCATGTGAGCAACAGGAGCAAAAGTCTCATCATAATCCTGTCCCTGAGTCTGCTGAAAACCTCGAGCAACAAGACGAGTTTTGTATCGCTCAATAGAACCATCTGACTTGGTTTTAGTTTTGAACACCCACTTACATGTAATGGGAACAACATGTGATGGTAATGGAACAAGATCCCAAGTGCCGGTCTGAGTTAGGGCAGCCAACTCCTCAGACATAGCAAGTTGCCATTCTGGTTGACAAGCAGCTTCTTTATATGTAGTTGGCTCGACAATAATAGCACCCACATGTGAAAAACCAAATCTGTCAGGAGGGGTAATAGTAGTACTCTCACGAAGATTATATCTCTGTCCAACCTGTGACTCATCAGAAGTATCATGTAACTCATCAAGATTGTTAGTGTCATTACAAACGGGAACATCAGGATTGACCAATGAGGTAGGAGGAAAGGGAACTGTAATATGATCTTTGGAACGACGATTATAGACATGTGTAATGGGTAGCTTATGAGGAATGAGTGGTGGAGGGTCACTGGTGGTGGGTGTGATGGTAGGAGTGGTAGGAGGGGGATCAGGAAGGAGTGTAACAAGAGGAGATGGTGGTGTGATATCAGTAGTAGAAGAAATAGGAGGAAGGTAAAGAAAAGATGTGGACTCTATGGGAGAATAAGAGGCCTGTGTGGAGGAGTTATAGAAGAAAGGATGATTCTCATCAAAAGTCACATCACGTGAAATGCGTGTGCGACGTGAAGAAGGATCATAACATGGATAACCTTTATGCTCAGGACTATACCCCAGAAAGACACACTCAACAGACTGTGCAGTCAACTTAGTTCGCTCACGAGGGGCAAGCAAAACATAACATGTGCATCCAAAAACTCTAAGATGATCATACTTGGGAGGAATACCAAAAAGTACTTCACCAGGACATTTTCCAGACAATTTGGATGATGGTTGCCTATTGATGAGATAGACTGAAGTGGAAACAGCTTCGCCCCAAATCTATAAGGTGACCAGCCTGACAATGGCCTAAATCTCACACCTACCAAGATATCCCAACAGAAATCAACCAACCAAAATGATCATACCGATAGAAGTCCGGAGTCCGAAAGAGAAATGCCATCCTAACTAGGTCAGCACGACATCCCCCTTCATCATACTCAGAACCAAGCGATGTAGGCGTACTAACTAGGTCAGCCCACCCACAGCACACTATCGATATGATCACAAGCCAACAGAAAACACAGAAGAGACCACTAGTGGGTATTCCAGTCAAGATGAGCAACAACCTCATCTATCGGGAACACCGAGTAAAGAATACGAAAAACATCCTCCTTAATGCCCTTTACAACTGCAGCGGCATCAAAGGGAGCACCATTAAAGACTTTCTTGTTCCTCGCATGCCAGATATGATTCGCCGTGGCGGCCAGAGCAAGATAACGGGCTTTCTTCAAGACTTTGGACCAGCTCCTCTCCCGCAGGCACCACTTCAGCGCAGCTTCCACGGTCGATGTCCTATGCTTCAGTCCAAGCCACTCCAGCACATCCCTCCAAACCCGTGAGGTTTCCCTACATTCAAAAAAGAGATGCTTAGCGGTTTCATTAACAGAGCCACAAAGCTGACAGACCAAGGGCACATCAGTGAGCTACATAGGAAATAGACAGCAACAGTATCAGGGAAACAACAACCCGTATTCAAACACTTATAATCCAGGGTGGAGGAATCATCCTAATTTATCCTGGTCTGGACAGGGGAATCAGAATGCTGGAGCACGTGATCAGCATAACAACTATAACAAAGGTGGCTACATTCAACCCCACCAGTATAACCAGCCACAGCACAACCAACAACAACCTCCATAGCAGAGCTTGGAGGCTCCACCTCCGAAGCAAGAGAAATCCATGGAAGAAATGATGAAGGAGTTTATGGCCAAGAATGAGGTGAGGCTGAAAAGTCAAGATGCCTTAATTCAAAGCCAAGCTTCATCTTTAAGAAATTTGGAGGTGCAAATGGGGCAGTTGGCCAATGATATCAGGAATCGACCACAGGGGAGTTTACCTAGCAATACAGAGAACCCTAGAGGGGGAAATGAGCAGTGCAAGGTGGTGACCCTGAGAAGTGGCAGGCAGATTGAAGAGAGACCTGAAGGAGTTCAGCAACAAAACAATGGGTCATCTGAAAAGGAGGAACAGAGTGGAGCCAGTGTTCACAGAGAAGGGAAAGCACCTGTCAAAGAATCTTACCCAGTAACCAATGAAAAGCTGGTGAATCAAGAAAAACCTATTGACCCTCCTGAAGGAAATATCTTAAACAGTAAAAGGAAATCAGTGGAAGATGATCATATTCTACCTCAACCACCTTACCCTATCAGATTCAAGAAACAGAAGGAAGAGGAGCAGTTTAAAAAGTTCTTGGATATGCTTAAACAGATCCACATTAATGTCCCTTTGGTGGAAGCCCTTGGAACAGATGCCTACCTATGTAAAGTTTCTAAAGGACATTTTAACCAAAAAGAAAAGGTTAAAGGAGTTTGAGACTGTGTCTCTGTTTGAAGAGGTTAGCGGGCCTCTGAGAAGGCAGATCCCAGCAAAGCTAAAGGATCCAGGGAGTTTCACAATCCCTTGTTCAATTGGAGGGAGAGACGTTGGAAGAGCACCTCAACTAATTTGCAACTGGACATAAATAAGCACAAAGGACCTTGATTTCTAAGCATCTTATTCAAATACAACATCTAAAGTTTAGTAGAAAGGATCAAAAGATAACTCCAAATGAGAGTTAATAATAAAACAGTTTAGATGTTTAGATGTTTCTTTTCAGATATACGCTAGCAACTCTGTTGCTAGGTTTTAAATCAGTTTTGAACAGTTAATAATAAAACAGTAGATGAACACAATATTTTATAGTGGTTCGATCCAAATAGATCTACATCCACTCCTTAGCCGAAACTCTAAGATTTCCACTAGAAAAGTATACGAAAGTACAAGGAATCGCCAAACACTTGTAGTAGGAGGCGAACTTTCGGACCGGCCACAACAAAGCTATCCTCCGATGATTCATACTTTTCCAAACACAGCTTCGGCCAAGTCAAGGGCGGAACCTTCGTGTAACTTGTCCTTCGCTGTCAGTGAGGTTTTTATAGTTTCCCTCGAAACTGTTCAGGAATGCGGCTAGAAGCCCGTCGGAGTCAATCCTTTTCAGGAATGACTGTTGGATCTTCCTAGAATGGAAGTTATCCCAATGATTGAAGATTCTCAATCGAAGTTAAGAAATCTCTTAAAGAGAAGTGTCATATATTCAATAAAAGACACTTCTTGGTTGTTGAGAGCTTTGAATACTTCTTTTATCACGAGCTCTCACTTTGAATGTTTTTGAATGTCGGTTGATTAAAGCAGTAGTAGTAGTCGATTCTCACTTTTGGACCTGCCTTTTATAGATGGAGATTCAAATCTTGAATCTCCATGTCCGTTAGACACAATAGCTCCTTTGTCCGAGAGTGCTTTGACTTGATCAGTTGCTTTGGCGTTGATCTGTACTTTCCGAACTACTTCGGGAAAGTCTCGTCCTTTGTGTGTGCTTTTGTCAGAACGGCAGTATGGCTTCAGCCTTTGACACTCTTGCTCTGCTAATATTCCTTAGCGATATGCTATCGTGTCTTTGGCTGCTGAACGCTTCCGCTGACACTCGATCCTTTGACGTCTGTTCTGCTAGCATCTTTCAAGGTTTGCTGAATGTTAGCAAATGCTAAAGCCTTAGCATTCTGCTAGCGTATGTTTTCTAGCAAACGCCGTCCTTCAATATCTGCTAGGAAATCTTCTAGCAGACTAATCTATTACAACTCAATTTATGACCTATACAGGACTTTACAAGATATGCTAGACTATCTAAAATTCAGCAAATGATCGACCAAATGCTAAGGTTTGATTCAACAAAACCTTTTTACAAACAAATCCTAAGGGAGATTTTAGGAATAATTTCCCAACAATTTCCCCCTTTTTGGTGCGATCAAAGCTTACTATCATTTGCTGAAGCTAAGAGGAAGAATGTCTGTGTTTACAAAAGATATTATCCTAGCAATCTAACTCAGAGTTTATCCACCTTAGTTCAAGCAACAAGAAATGAGATTCCCCCTCAACAAGTGCTGGGAAATATTTCACGATTAAACACATAGGTAAATGCTGCAAAGGTAATATGCTAGAAATTCTAGCACCCAAGAAAAATTAGCAGACATTCACTTTTTCAATCTCAATCCAATTGTTATCAAATACGTTGAATACACAGATAGTGTATTTCAACTAAGGCACACAGTGAAAATCAGAGATTGACAATGAGAGGTTGTCTCAGTCTGATCAATTTTCATTCATATGATATATCAATTACAAGTACAATGAAAATGATAGACGAAGACAAGCAAAAAAAATAATACCAGAGGTAAGGAAGTAATCAGGAGTCTGGAGTAGGTTTCTTTAGCTTCTCCAATTCATCGAATTTGCTTGATGCCTTCTGCACAAACGAATCCAAGAACTCTTTAGCAGCAGCACGTTCAGCGGCTTCTAACTCATGATTCTTAGCAATCCGCTCATTCTCCTCTTCGAGCATCTTGATTTTCAGCTCTATTTCCTTCTGCTTTAGCTCATTAAGAGCTTTCCTCTTCTCTTCTTTGGTAGCAGCTCTAGCTTCTTTTGCTTTCTTCCTCTCAGCAGCCTCAGCAATCCTCCTTGCTTCCCCCTCATTGATTGCATCCAAAAATTTGGAGGAAAAGGATGTGACTGTATGTTCGACCTGCTGCTTATGCTCTGCTACATCTGCCTTGACTTCCTGCACATAAGCCTTAACAGAGGAAACATCGGACTCGACTGAATTTACCCTGGCCGTTACGGTATCAACATTCGTCTTGACTACCGCAATCTCCCTACATATGTCCGTGGCTTCTATCACCATTCTCTTGGATATGGTGGATACAACACTTTGAATCGCCATTTGAACTACAGAGTTCAGATATGTAGGAAATTGGAGAGAGCTGACCGGAGTGGCAAGAAAAGATGAAGTGGTAGGCACGATGATAGCTTGGCTCCTAGCAGTGGAAGTGGAGATTTCTTCCATGACTTCTTCTATGGTCCCAGCAGTAGTACTTTGCATGGTAGTGGCTAGCAGATATACCGCCTCCTCGATGCCTTTCAAATACTCTGCTTCAGCTGCAGCAATTGCAGCTTCCTCGAGCTTCCGAGCTTCTGCTAGAGAGTTTGCTAACATATAATCCTGCAAATATGCTTCTCTGTTCCGGTATACAACAACTTCAAGCCTTCGAGCATTTCGCTCCTCTGCTTCACGAAGCGCAGCCAGCCGAGCTTGTATTATTGACCCTTCGAACTTCACAAGTTCAGCTTGGCGTTTCTTGTATTCAGCTGCTGCTCTTGCCTGACGCTTCGATAATTGAATGTGCGTGTCAGACAACCCATCTGGAGCAAATGTAGACTTGGGCAGAGAATGTGAAGAAGATGTCAGCCGATGAGCTTTAATGGCCTGGAGCCTGGCGATGACAGCCTTATCACTGTACTGTTTAAAACAGGGGGATTGGTCCATCCATTCGTTTGCCCATATCTCCTCACGCTTCCAAAAATTCAAACCTTTCCACGCCATCATTATCTCTCTTTCCTCCATGCAAAGTTCTCGAGAGATGTAATCATACTTCTTCCATCGTCTAAACTCGCATCCCAAGATCTTTCCATCTGAAGTATCTTCCTCAAATACTCCAGCAAGGATTTCTTTGACATCCTCCTCAATCATCAAAGTCACGAATTTTTCAATATTCTGTCCAAGCAATTCAAATTCAGAATTTACCTGACTTTTCATGAAAGATAATCGAAGTCGATCCCCGCATTCTGTGGAGATCTTCCTTAGAGAACTTGCATCATAAACGTCTGTGGATTCTCCATCGGAATCAGTTCCAGAGAAATTCTCATGGATACCCATTCTAGTATCGGAAGGGACTTCTGCTTGAGGACCTTTAGCAGGATTTGCGTCCTCATCCCTAGCAGATGATTCCTCGATAACGATCTGCGGAGAGTGGACATCTTCCTCAGAAAATGAGTGCTCAGCAAACGAGTGCTCCTCCGTGTGTCCAATCTGCTCAGCAGATTCATCTTCAGCACCATCTTCTCTCTTGGCTTCGGATTCTCTTTCGACTCCAGAAGGACCTTCGTCCGGCTTCACTGGAATTCGTCTGAAAGACTCTCGGATGAAATGTTCTTCATCGAAATTGTGCTCCAAATCCATAATCGATTCCACCCTATAGAATCTGCAGGATTGAATTGCTTCAACTAGCTCTTCGTCTGTCATTGCATCTTACTCAGCATTGATTGCTCCTTCTTTGTCAACAGAGGGAATTGAAACAGTAATCCTTCCATCTTTGATACTTCCGTCTTCGATGCTTTTCCCTTTCTTGGCGGCCTTTTCTTCCAGAAATGCCTCTTGAAGTAGTTGAGCTGCTTTCTGCTGAGCTTTGTGATCTTCAGCAGCTTTCTTGATCCGTTCAAATTCTTTGTCTCTTCCTTCGAATGTCATCTCAGCAATAAACTTCTGATATTGCTTCTTCTCAAGCTCTCTTTTTTGAGTGTCTCATTTTCTCTTTGTTTCTCTCACTCCCTTAATTCGCTCTTCCGGGCATCAAGATGACAAAGGGATGTGATCTGGATTGGCTTCAGCAGCCTTCTTCTCTGCTGCTGCTTTCTCTAGTTCTTCCTGCTCTGAGACTAGAATCAGCCTTCTTCTGGTTTTCTTCTTTGCTTTCTGGGCAGGAGAGGTGATGTTCGACCTCTTCTTTGTTGGAATGGCCACAACCATAGCCCCAAGAACAAGTGGAGGCTGTTCGGCTTCCTTTGCAGTCATGATCTCATTGATCTGATCTGCTGGTAAGTTACCCAATTTCTCAATCTCTTCAAGATTCTTGAAGCAGTGTTCTGTCTCAGCATTTGTCTGTAGTAGAGCAATCTCTTCAGCAGACATTGGAATGGCCGGCTGTAGTATTTGAACTGCTATAGTGGCTGCATCTGGCTCTTCGGGGGATCTGGGTTTGCTCTTGTCCACATTAGATTTCCCTGTCAATTTTCGTGTACACGCTTACAGTTAATAGTTCGCTCCACGTTCCCATAGGCTGTCGAGAGTTCCTTCCAGAGCTCTCCAGCCATCTCGAGATACTCATACTTGTGCCTTAATCCTCTAGACAGGGAACCCGTGATGAGCCAAAAGGCGAACTCATCAGCATCCTCCCATCTATCATAGAACTCAAGCTTAAGCTTGCATACCCCTCTTTGGGAATGCAGCAGTGGATCCATGTAAAGAACATGTGCTTGATTTTTCAGATAAAGGACATGTTTAATGCAAAAATTCCATTCGGGAAAGTTTGGACCAGTAAGAGGATTGAGAGCAAGTATATGATCGACAGTAGACTTAGACATATCTGAAACAATAAAGAATCATAAATAAGAACATACATGTTGAACTTCGAAAACAAATGCATTGAAAACCTTTTAATAAATCAAATACAAATGTTTTCCACTAATTGCCCAAGAGTTCCCACCGCAAGCTACACTCGTAGACGTTTACGATGTCACCCTCAACCAGAACTGCGGGTTTTAAGCCCCAATCCATTTAATTTCACTACCATGTCAGGATGCTGTTGACACTAGAAATTATTAATTAGTGAAAACCTTAGACCAAGCCATCTCTCAAGAACAGGGATGCAATTCTTGCATTATATTCTAAGATGCTTCTAAGCAATTAACCACGAATTTAACTCCGGCCAAAAGAGACAGTTTAGCATGACACGTAACCATACCGCACAGCCCTTAAAGCTTTTGTTATCTTTAATTTAAATCAATCCTAGAATACTTGTGAAAGAGGTCTACGCAAGCTACACTCATAGACGTTTACGCAAATCCCTCCCACTATTCACATGATTTAAATTGTTTGTCTAGAAATCCCAACAACTGTACCCATGCACCTCCGGGAACTAGCAAGCTACACTCGTAGACGTTTACTAGAACGAGAGATACACTTACAACATATGACCGCTTTGTGGAGGTCAATTGATTTTAATTAAAAAATCTGCTTAGTATTTTTCTTTTAAAAGGTTTCTTTATGCGCACACATAATTCCCTTTTGTCGTTATATTTTCCAAATTTTTGCATGTAATAATACAAGCCCAAAAATTCCCAAAATATAATCCAACAAAAGAAATTAATCACATAAGCTTGCTTGGAAAGCTGTAAATAATAAAAGTTGTAAAACATGCTTTTCCTATTATCTACACATGCTTAATTGCGCACATAAATAAATCACATATCATAGGAGGACAATTAAGGCAAACAAAAATTCCTCGTGGCCCCAAAATAAATAGAAAATAAAAATCTATCTATTACAAAATTTGAATTTTGAATTTAATGGATAAATTCAAATTTTCTCAAATCTTCAAGGGCTTCCAAATCTTGATAAACCAAATCTTTTGGATTTTTAGGCCTTTGTGATCTGATGATTTGCCCTAACCCTAATGCAAACCTACACAGGATTGCACAAACCACCAAAAACACAAGCCACCGAGACGGGACAGCAGCAGTTGACGACGACCAGAGCCGCCGCCGACCACCGCCGCCTCCAGCCAGGCGCCGCCCAGCGCCGCTGTGCGCGCGCACCGCACGCCTGCCGTGCGTGCCGCGCGCTCGCGCGCACCCAGCCACGCGCCCGCCGTCGTCTGCCGGGCCCTCCGCCGGCCCTTCGTCGGCTCCATCTTCGTTCTTTGTCCTCAACCCGTTCAATTATAGATTTGAAAAATACAGAAACTATTCTATTACAATTTCAAATCTATTCTAATCATGGATTTTCTCATGATTTTACAAAACAATTCAGCCCTACACGGATAAACCACCGCGGGCTGAATCAACGGGTTGCCACGAGGAATAAAAACCAAACATCTACAATAATAAATTCATACATACATAATATCGAATTTAATTATGAACAACAGAGCCATAAATCAGAAACCTGGCTTTGATACCAATTGTAGTGTTTTAACGTGAACCGAATCACCAAAACCAAACTGAACCGATTCGATCTATGGATATTGCTCACAATTAAATTTCTCAAAACCCTAGCATGCTCCTATGAATTTAATACAAGATTGTGGATTGAGAGATTAACGTAATTTCGTAGTGTCTGTACCGATCTTTTGCGTTTGAATTCCAAGAACCAATTCAACCACGCAATCCGATTTCTCTGCGGAAACAGAAATTAGAAAACAAATTTCTAGAGCAAATCAAAAATAAAGAAAAGGGAAGAAGAAATCTGTTCTCCATATTAGATCTTCAGATCTGTATCCCGGTGCTGGTCAGATCTACTACTGGTGAGGACTCCGTAGATCTGTGGCTTGAGCAGGATCAGAATCAAAATTCTCCTCCTCCCTTCAAAAATGGCGCCCACTCTTTCTCTTAGGTTTAGGGTTTATCAACTCAGTTGCAACTTATGAGAGAGAGTTGTCTATTTATAGACCTAGGGTTCGAAACCCAAATGGGCCATTTTGGGCTCAATTCAGCACACTTGTTGGGCCAAACCTGGGACCTAATGCAAATAATAAAGTGGGCCTATAAATTAATTAATTAATATTAATTCTTTTTCACCAAAGAATTAATACTGACCTACCCCTTTATTACCACGTTATGAGAACGAGTTGCATTAATTGAGAATCTCCATAGTTAAGGTTACCGGACATCCATTAATTAATCGGAGCCTCTGACAAGCTCTAACTACAATTAATTAATATCTTATTATTCCTGAGTAGTACTACTCAAACCTTATCACTCGTGCCTGAACTTAATCAGCCTGCAGGACTTTGGCACGATGAATTTTATTGAGCTCCTCAGGGAATGTCCCCATCCTATTACTCGGATATGGTTACCTAAGTTCTGTCTCAGGCGGTACTACACGAACTGCTGTTACCCAAGATGCGGATATACGAGCACGCTGTGTTGGCTCTCCACCATGGCAATTCAAAGCAACAGTCAACCCGTGCAAACCCCTGAACCTTCGTTAGGGTTTGGACTCAATCAATATAATGAGATCTTTTATTCGCTGATGTCAGACAGACGAATATATCTCACTGCGGTCCATCAATACGCCAGCTCTGCGTACCAGCATGTCAAGTAACCAAGACAGACTACTTATTCCGACAATGCCGCAGCCATCCAGACAGACGTATCCTCGTACGCTGTCTCGATTGTGATCAGGTTTATGTCTCACTAGGTCAAGTGATCGTACTGTCTTCTTCTGCGATCTACAACACGCTGTATGATCGTCCCTATCAGTGAGACAAGAGGATACCATTGTTCATACATGTACGATTGTTAACAGATAGGAGAAATAAACCGTTGTATACTCATTGTAATAAATGCTTTCAGTATACAAAACCCATCACAGCCGTCTCCAGCCCGCGCCCCCCAGCCACGAGCCGCGCTGCACCACCTTGCCCTACCAACTCCGTCCGAGGAGGGAGGAAGCACTGCCGCCGTCTCGCGCCCCGACAGGTGCTAGCCGCCATCCCGGCCTCCGCTCCCGTCCCTCGCATCGTCGTCCCAGGGCCACCGCACGCCTGCTGCCGGTCGTGGCAGTGCAGCCCTTCCCCTGTACGCGCGTGCACGAAAACTCTAGGGTTTCGCGCGCAGCACCGCCGCCGTGGGCCTGCCGCTTGCCTGTGGCCGCCGTGTCTGCCATTGCTGACCATCGTGCATGGCCTGCGGCCATGCCGGCGCCGTCGTGCATTATCGTGCGTTCCTTTGTTCTTCGTGTTCTTTCTTCGTTCTTCGTGTTCGTCGTTTTCCATTTTATAGACTTAATTTTACATTTGAAAATTATATGGGATTGCATCATAATACAATTTGGAATTTAAATCTAACCACGAATTTATCTCGTGGGTGAAAAATGAATCCTTAAAAAAGGGCAGATTAACCCGAGAACCATGAAGACAAAAAACACAAACATACAATCCAAAACCCATACATGTAATCATTGAATAATAATCATCATGCAAATCATAGGCAACATTATTTTTTCCAATAGAGCCCATTAAATAACCTGGCTCTGGTACCAATTGAAGGGATTCGTGAACTGAATCACAAAGTCCATTTGCTAAGGATCGTTAATTGGAATATAAAAAATAAATGGGTAATTCTAAACACAGCCACACTTTTTCTCCCTACAGCCCCTTAAAAAAAATATAATATATTTTCCAATTTTATTCTTTTAATTTCAATTAAAATCTAATTTAATTAAAAAACTAATATTTAAATATATATCCCTAAAATGAAGCCAATAAAATTTAGGATACCATCTTCTATCAATTCCATAAAACAAAGCCCCCAGTAAAATTTAGGGCATTATCTTCTTCACTTTGTTTTCCAATAATCTTTTGCTTCGAAACCCCCTAAAAAAATTAATTTCCCTTTTAAAACCATAGTTTTCATACGGATACATTCATGATATTCGCACAGAACATTAACATACTTTTGTTCACAGTGGGACGCAATTATCTAGATGATTGTAATTTGCTTTACATCATTTCGATCTCCCTAAGCTATCGACGCACCAATTTGTATGAGAATCCTCTTGCAATAGCAGGATTCGGTGCGAGGGAGAAGGGGATTCTTGTCTCCGTCTCGGCCGGAAATTGAGGACCAAGTGCTGCAACTCTACTGGAAGAAATCCCTTGGACGGTCGTCGGGGCGTCTGGGACGGTCAATCAGTGGTTCGCCATCACATTTATTGTGGGCAATGGCAAAACCATCACCGGATGGACTATGTTTCCGGCGAGAGCCGTCGTCAGAGACCTGCCTCTTATTTGCAACGAGTCTTTATCTGCTTGCAGCTCGACTGAACTACAAGCGGAGGCTCCTGATCAAAGCATCATTATATGCAACATAATTGACATTGATGATGATAGCTAGAAGTTTTTTTCCTGATAAATGATCTCCCTCGATCCAATGTTCGTGCAACCATCATCATCTCTCAATATACATCCATACTAGTTCCACCTACTTCCCTTTCCCCTGCGTCGTGATCACTCCAACAGAAGCACCGGCCATGACCAGTTACGCATCAAAAACTGAGGATTCCTTCTCCCTCGCACCGAATCTTGCTATTGCAAGAGGATTCTCATACAAATCGGTGCACCGGTAGCTTAGGGAGATCGAAATCATGTAAAGAATTTGCGCAACATTTCCCATCTCCTGAACAATAGAATGAAACTGGACACAAAGTTACAGTAAAAGAAAAGACCAATCCTAAAAATAAGCTTTTAGTTTTGGTGGAAGAAGATGATCATATTCAAAAATTTTCGAGAATTTTATTCAATGGGATTTTTTATTTTAAGGGGTTTTTATTTTATGGGTTATATATCTAAATATTAAGTTTTCTAATTAAGATTTTAAATTAAGCTACAAGGATAAAATTGGAATATCATAACTAATTTTTTTGGAGGGGCTGTAGACAGTAAAAAATAGGCTGTGTTTAGAATCACCCAAAATAAATTGCTATGCCTATGATTATTCCTAGCATGCTCCTATTGATTATGCATAAGGGGGTTTATGCGGAATACCGGGATTGTAGAACCCTGAAGAAGGAGTGCGCAGAGATTTGATCTTGATCTCTTTTCCCGCGCACAAAGATTAATTCTTAACAGATTGAGGAAATAAATCTATGAAAATGAGTTTGTAATTTTCAAAAACAAGAAGGAGGGAGAAGAAAGAAGATAATCCTCCTGATCTGATCTTCTGATCTGTATCCCAACTCAATCTGAATATCTGGTGAAGATTCCATTCGGATTCCTTGCCCAGTTGATAAGCAGAATTTCCTCCTCGTATCTCAGATCTAGTCAATCACCACAGCTCCCTAATACTGGTTTGCTGTGTGCAACATATGATCTTGTGGTGTGTTGAGATATGAGGAACTGAGGCCTATTTATAGGAAAATACTGGACTTCTATTGGGCCTGAGTTTCATGGGCCAGACCAGGGACTAGAATGCAAATAGCAAATAAGGCCTATCAAATAATTAATTCTTATATTCAACCCAGAATATAATTAATTAATTAATATTGATTCATTCCACCAGAGAATCAATATCGTCCTATCTATTTGCTACCACGTTTTGAGGGACGGGTTGCATGGGCTCGGTTTATCCCCATGTGTGACGCAAGCAACTTTGCTATTGGGGCTGTACTTGGGCAGAGGAATGACAAGATTTTTCACCCCATCTATTATGCTTGCAAAACTTTGGTGGATGCCCAAATAAACTATACCACTGTAGAAAAAGAGCTTTTAGCTGTAGTCTTTGCCTTTGAAAAATTCAGAGCTTATTTACTCGGAGCAAGGGTTGTATTTCATACAGATCATGCAAAAACGGATGCAAGAATTTGATCTGGAAAATCAAGATAGAAAAGGAACTGAGAACCAGGTGGCTAACCACTTATCCAGATTGGAAGGAGTTTCCAAAGATGAGCAGGATATTCAGGTTCTGGTTCCCTGATGAGCAGCTATTCACTGTCTCATACCATAATTCTCCTTGGTTTGCTGATTTTGCAAACTACAAGGCTAGTGGACTTCTTCCCCTTGATAGGAAAGGGCAGCAGTTGAAGAAGTTTTACCATGATGTAAAACATTATTTGTGGAAGGAACCTTACCTGTATAAGCTCTGTGCTGATCAAGTGTTGAGAAGATGTGTTCCAAAAGTGGAAATTGAGATATCCTGCAACAATCACATTCAGCCCCATATAGAGGTCATTTTGGAGGGCAAAGAACAACAACTAAGGTATTCCAGTATGGTTTTTATTAGCCTACAATCATCAAGGATGCTCATCAGTTGGTGAAGAATTGTGACAAATGCCAAAGGGTAGGCAACTTACCAGCTTCAATACATTTTAGAACTTGAGTTGTTTGATGTTTGGGGGCTAGATTTCATGGGTCCATTTCCACCTTCTTTTGGGAACATCTACATTTTGGTTGATGTAGACTATGTATCTAAGTGGGGGGAAGTTGCAACATGTGTCAAAGATGATGCTAAGACATTTATGAAGTTCCTGCACAAGCACATTTTCACTAGGTTTGGTACCCCTAAAGCCATCATTAGTGATGAGGGATCACATTTCATAAAAAAAAAGCATAGCTTGCATGTTGGCTAAGTACAAGGTCAAACACAAAGTTGCTATTGCGTATCACCCGCAAACAAATGGCCTAGCTGAACTGTCCAACAAAGAAATTTAGAGGATTCTTGAAAAGGTGGTAAGTCCAAACAGGAAGGATTGATCCAAACATCTTGACTATGCACTCTGGGCTTATAGGACAACCTTCAAAACACCTTTAGGAATGTCACCTTACAGGCTAGTGTTTGGTAAACCCTGTCATTTACCATTGGAACTGGAATACAAATCTCACTGGGCCATGAAGAAACTAAATTTCGACTTGTTTGCTGCTGGTGAAAGAAGGTGTGCTAAGACTAAAGAGCTTGAAGATATTTGATTGACATCCTATGAGAGTGCAAGCATTTACTTATAAAGAAGTCAGAGGTGGAATACGAAAAGGACCTGGTTCAGAACTTTGGAAGCAGGGAACCAAGTGTAGCTATTCAATTCCACATTGAAGCTGCTTCCTGGAAAGTTAAAGTCTAGATGGTCTGGACCTTTTACCATAACCAAGGATTATCCCCATGGAGCAGTAGACTTGAAAGATGAGGCATCTGGAACAGAATTCAAAGTCAATGGTGAGCGAGTAAAGATTTACCATGGTTGAGTCTTCAACAGGGAGAAGACATCCACTACTCTGCAAGATGTTTGAAAACCTGAGGTACCACTGATTTCTCTCCTACTTGTGGTAACAAGTCTGAGTGGAATCAGTTTCGCTTGTACATATTTTAATTTTCTTTAGTTTACATTTTATAGTAGATTAGTTTTGAAGTTATTTCAATAGCATCTGGTTTTAGATAGAGAGAAATTAGTTGAATTTTAAGTTTGGGGGTGCTGAAAGTGAATGCTTAATATCATCCCGGTTACATGCTACAGCCTGGACCATAATGCTTAACGGTCATATATTGGCTGCGAATTTTCTTATGTTCAGCATAGAGAGGTATTTTTAAATTAAATCTTTTTTGGATAAAAACAAATCTCACATAGAAATCTTTTTACCCCTCTGTGATTGGCTAGGGTGTTTTGTTAGGTATTACTAAAGTAATCCTACCTTAATTTGATGTTTTGATGTGTCAAAACAATATACCAAAGTCTAGGCCTTAGAGTTATTACCTCATGTAATCCTTGTATAGCATGATCGAGTGGTAATAGTCTAGGAAGAAGGACATCATCAAAACTGTGGAACAGTTTTGAAGAAGATGCTACTCAGACAAAATAACTGTCGAATATACAAGACGAAGACAAGCAGAGCAGAGAAAGGTCACAAAAACTGCGCAGACAGTTTTCCTGTTTAAGCCTGGATGCTCAAAGAAAACTGTGGATATAGAAGACGCATAGAAAATGTTGAGAGGCATTAACAGTTTTAGATCAAGATAGTTTCACGTCTAGAAGTGCGTACGTAGCAGAGTATTGAACAGTCGCAGAGGAACCCGAAGGAAGTCAATAAGAAAAGATAGACAATACTCAGTTGCTACTGGTGTACAACGTTGTTTGAACGTCTGACACAACTAGTACAAACTACTTGAAAAGTAGGACGATGCAGCAGAAAAAGCAAAACGGGAAGCTACTTTTTTTAGAGAAGGATGGACTATGATTAGACATCCTTCTCAATGTCTCTACCAGCTATTTTCTAGGTTCACACCTATAAATAGTAGGAAATACAGAGACAGAAAAACCTTTGCTCCTCTGAATATCTTCGCATATTTGAATCTCCGACACACTCATACTAGCCTCTCTACTGAAGTAAAAGCTCAAGCATTAAATGCTCTCAACAGAGAAAGCTTTAATATCGTGGTTCATTTATCGAACACGAAGAATTCATTGCTCATAGAATCTTTGGAGATTCACCGTGTGACTTCGAGTATACGAGGATTAAGTCAGCTGACTTAATCTACCTCTTTAGTATTCTTACTGCTCTAGTAAGAACACAGCAGCCTGCTCTTGCAAAGAAAGAGTAGGTTATTACGGGCAACTGCCAAACTGAGCACGTTCTGGGAAGAACACAACCATCCAACCTACCGAAGAAGGAAAAATGAGGTTTGTCCTCAGTCCAACTTCGAGCCGGTCCAAAGAGAAGACGCAGAGCCTTCGACGGACTGAAGAAGGAGTGAAATAGGTCTGCAATAGTCTGAGTCTAAAGAGGTCAGAGTCTGCAAAGTAGACAGATTGTAGGAGTACGAACTTCAGAATAAACATCAAATCTTAGAGAAAAGATCCAAAAAGGGTACAGGATACTCCAAGGATCATAAGTAAAGTGTGATATCCAAGAGAGAAGTGCAAGTACAGTGCATAAAGTTTATCTTAAGGATGAAGCTGTGTCTCCAAATAAAAATAAGGAAAGGACATTTCATTGAATGATAAAAGATACATGATACATTATCTGAAATATCAAAGAATGAGACAATTCACCCCGAGTCTACATCCATTAAACTATAGTAGAAATGATTCAAATAAAGGTAGAGGAGATCAACCGATAGAGAAACACCGTGGCGGATAGAAATCTGAATCTAAGATGGTGGACCAACCACCTCGAGCGTACTCTGGAAATTGTTGCTCAATGAGCCAACTTAGTGGCATTCCTTAAGGAACAGAGAGAGATGGTAGATTTTCAAAGGCTTTTCTCACTTGATCAAAGACGAAGGAGGCCCAGTCAACTTCAGCTTCATCATCGAAGGCCATCATTGCTTTCCACACCGGCGGGGAGAAGTCCGTAACCCATGAAGGGTTTCCTACCATTATTAATTTATAATATCAAATATAACCTGATATTGAGGCATCAAGAAACTCAAAGAAACTATTGGATGAAAGCTTACGGGAGCCTCTCTCCACTTCTTCCATGCGTACCACTCCGGGGCTGTCTCGTCTCTCTGATAGTCCATCAAAGGCCTCATACCATAAGCTAGGCCAAAGCTAAGAGAGAAAGACTCCGGCGACCAACAAATCTTCTGCTCATGGAAAAAGGCGTGTATCTCATTACCCTATGCCACATAGCATGCTTCGGCAACCTCTCTTAACACCTCCTCATGAAACTTGTATGGCTGACAAGTCACAAAGGACAGAAGCTGATTAGCCCCAGATCATTCATGACAATGTTATGGATGGGAGTCTCCGAGTACTCCACCAACAACCTAGTTGGGTTTAAGATTTTACCCCTCAATATCTCAGTCTGAGCAGGAATTGACATTCTCCTGAAGGAAGAAGTTACTTCAAGGATTGTATGAAAAGACGGGTTGAGCGTATTCTCCTTCTCGCTAGAAGAAGGTATTTATAGAAACCATATCACATGGTTCAATTGCTTATGGCCACGTGGACGAGCTGACT
>JAPKLW010001508.1:94817-139878 GCA_026898455.1 Plectranthus barbatus | reverse complement strand
GTGAGGATTGTAACTTCATAACTTAGTGAATTACCGGATCAGATATCTGAAGAGTGGACATAGGGCTTAAGGCTCCGAACCACTATAAATATCATGTGTCGTTTATAGTTTTATTTACTTACGCGCTTTACAGTTTTCAATTATGTCTTGAAGCCTACAACACTTATCCTTTAAGTGTTGAAGTGTATAAACTGTCAATTGCCATACCTGTAAAACTGTTAATATAATCTGCTGGCTAACATTAACAATGTTTCTTAAACTGCAAAACAAAAAACTGTGCTGATATTAAATTAAACTGCATAAGTTAGATTGTATTAATCTGATTTAATACTTTCGCTGCACATTATACGTACTCTGATATGGGACCAACACGGTTTTTACACCGTATTCAGGCAAAGCATGTGAGTATTGGGTTGAAATTTTGTTGCTTTGCATGTGAAACCAAGTTTTCAAACTTACGTGGGTTTGCCTGGAGTCAAAGTTTGAATAGTGCGCACATGGTTAGATGTTTTGGGTTTTGAATAAATCATTGCATAGGTATATCTGAATCGAGTTTCCACAAACTGTAGGATTTGATCAAGTAGAAATTTTGGTAGAAATTGTGAAAGAAGAAGGGGATTGTTGTTGAAAATTTTAAGTCGTGTTATGTGATTCTAATTGTTTTATGTTTTGTCTTTGGCTTTTGAATGTCATTTACTATTTAGAGAAGGGTTGTGGTGGTTATAACACTAGTTTTGATTGTTGGATTTTGGTGCCTTAGCATTAGCCCTATTTGAGCATGTTGATTCTTATGAATTTTGTTACTAGCACGTGTCCTGCACACTAATCTAAAAGGTTAAGTAAGTGCTTCGAACACTAGTGTGTAACCTTTGACCAAATAAAGAATTAAGCTCACTGTTTGTTCGTGTTACGCACTGCACAATGAGGACTAAGCAACAAGCTCCCCGCAAGACTAAGAATGTGTCTTCCCTAGTGGAAGAAGGTCCCACTTACTGCACTACACCAACACCACCTAATGAAAAGCCTCAATCTCCAATTAGTGGTGAGTCAAAGAGGGCCAAACCGGCTGGTGACTCTATTCGGGTACCCAGGACCAGGGCAGCAGCAAGGCAAGCCAAAGGAAAAGCCCCTGCCACATCCAACACTTCCCATGTGGAGCTTTCTAAGTCAGACAGCTCCCCAACAAAGAAAGCAAAATCTAAACCCCAGCGAGCTCTGTGTAAATTCCCTGAAAACATGACCCCAAACAGTCCCAATGCACCCACTGAGGAACCTCCTATTTAACCTGACGATGATGCTGCAGTTCCTCCTCCCAGGAAGAAATTAATCAAGAAAGCATGTAAGAAAAACCCAACCCCAAGGGGCAGCGGGAGATTGTTGAAAAAGGAAGCCCCATCGAATAGTGAAGCACCATCTTCTCCTATACCTCCAAATGGCCTATTACCTATGTTAAATGAAAGAGATTTCCCTACTGGCCTGAAGGCTTTAACAGAGGATCTTCAACTTGCTATTACCCAGCAAGGTTGGGCAACATTTGTGGTAATCCCTGATGCTCCAGTAGTCCCTCTCGTGCGCGAATTTTATGCAAATCTGCAGAAGGTGGGCAAATAGTAGTTTACCTATGAGGTCAGAAGATTCAAGGTTACTTTAAACCCTTGGTTGGTACATCGGGTGTATGCTCCCTCGCCTTTTCAACCAGACCTCTTCTGGGACAGGTATGTCAAATCGTCTGAGGAAGATCGTGAGTGGGCTCTAAAGACTCTTACACCTGAAGGATCTGCCATTTCCTGGATATACCAAGATGGCGGAGCACCATTGTTGGTCAACAACCAAATCAAACTAGCTGCTCGCCTATGATTTCATTTTATTCGAAGCCGAATTTCTCCCACAACGCATGAGAACCAAGTAAATGATCAGCGAGCCATGATTTATGCAGCTTACTTATAGGTACTCCTTTTGACTATGCTCCTCTTTTACTTGAATCACTCGAGAGCCACACGAAGAGATCTGCAAGGCCCTCTACTTTTCTTCTATGATCACTGCAGTGTGTGAGAGGAAGGGCGTCCCTATCCAAGACAACGATGAGCGTGATTGGACTCATGGGTTGATTAATGTTCATGGAATTATGAGGAGATTTAAGAGAACATATGGGCTAGGAACTTCAACTCTAGACAATGCTGCAGCATCAACCCAGCATGCTGGAATTTCTTCAGACCCCAATCTACCCAATGATCAATTGATGGAGAAGCTCGAGATCATCGTGGAAGGCCTTCATATCTTCCAATGCACTGTTGGAGATGTAAACTCTCAGGTTCGATCAATCAAGAGGACCATGAATCGGCAGCAGAAATTCCATCCGGAGAGGATGACCAGACTCTGGAATTACGTGGCAAAAAGGGATTCTATCCTTCAGCGGTATTGCAATCATCTGCCCGATTTTCCTCCAATCCTATGCACATCTTGGAATGCTGACGATGATCTCGATGTCTTACCTTTCTGCTGGTCAATTCGAACCTTATCTCCCTTTTAATCTTTTATTGACTTTGCCTTATGTTTGGCTGGATAATTTCATTTTATGATTTAGATGGGGTTCTACTTAGTTGTTTTGCCTGGATATTTCTTGTTTTTTTTTCTTTCTATAGATGTTTTGTTTGGTGATGGGTATGCTTTGTTGAATTCACGTTTATGTTTGGCTAGAGAATTGCTCGTGTCATTATCATGCTCAATCTCATGCTCGATGATGAGAATGTCCCTCGCATTTTTAGCGTGTGGCCCTACTCATTAGCAACACGACACTTATCTCAACATAATTCGGATGTTTTTGCTTGTTAAATTCCAAAATGGTCAATAATCCTCCTTGCTGTAGCATGATCTCAGCATGTTTAAAAAAAAATAATAAATATCGTGTTTCGTTCATGATTAAGCTTTTCCAGTTGATCATACTTTCATATGCTTTGCTTAGGATTGTGAAAATCTACCTTTGCATTTGATACTTGTCTTCCTTGAGGCGAAATTTAGTGTGATAATTTCTTTTGGATATGATGAAGGCCATCTTTGTTTAATTCCAACCTAGGTCTTATGTGACCTCACTTCAATAACATATTCCTTTGTTCCTATTTTGCGTCTTATAGTCGGTTGATTTGTTTACCGTTATTATATTGTTACCCTTTTATTTGTTCTTTATAAATAATTTTGCACCCTTATGAGCATTCTTAGGTTCTTTTGCAACATTGAGGACAATGTTGGTTTCTAAGTTTGGGGGTGGGGGTGCCTGTAAAAAAAAATAAAGGGGGAAAACATCGAGTTCTTTTCTCTATTAAGAATTGCACTACTTGCTAAAAATGTTATAGCATGTAGTTAGCATGTTTCTAACCGTAAATATATATATATATATAGGGGGCTGATCTGGTGAGAATTGCCCTTATCATGAGAAATGAGAATAAATCTCGTCCATAGATTTGACAACATCAACGATCCAGATTATATAAGAGCTTTAACAAAAAACGCGGCATAATATCCTCATTTTACTTCATTGAAGGGCAACATAGTCATTACGAACGTACAGGGCGCAAAAGCTGTGTTACTTCATTTTATCTTAGTTATACTTCATTTTATCTCAATTGCGAATCATTATAAAATAAATTCGATTCAAATTTTGATGTTACACGTGACATGCATTTTATCATAGCAGTTCTTCATTATATCTTAGTTATTCTTCATTTTATCTCAAATGTGATTCATTATAAAATAAATTCGATGTGAATTTTGATGTTATACGTGACATGCATTTTATCTTAGCAGTTCTTCATTATATCTTAATCATTCTTCATTTTATCTCAATTATTGTTCATTATAAAATAAATTAAATAAAAATAAAATTAATTTTTTGAAAAAAAATGATTTCAATTCTCTTCATTTTATCTCCTATATACACCATTTAACGAAAAAAATCAAAATTTTAGAAACAGTTCTCTTCATTTTATCTCCTCTATACTTCATTAAATGGAAAAAATTAAATTAAATAAAAATAAAATCAATTTTTCGGAAAAATTATTTCAATTCTCGTCATTTTATCTCCTATATACATCATTAAAAGGAAAAAAAATCAAATTTTTAGAAACAGTTCTCTTCATTTTATCTTCTCTATATTTCATCAAATGGGAAAAATTAAATTAAATAAAAATAAAATCAATTTTTCAGAAAAATATGTTAAATTTATTTTATCTATTTAAAACTTCATTAAATTAGAAAATTCAATTAAATAATAATAAATTTTAATTTAATTTTAGAGTATTGGATGATTCAACAAGGCAATTGAAATTTGATGAAAAATCGAAATTGAAAAGGAATTAGAAATCCAAATATGTAATAATGAAGTTCGCGGAGGATAAAATGAAAATGGAAATTATTTGAGGAAGATACCATCAGGCTAAATGACAATGATACCCTTAAATATGTAGTAATGAAGTTCGCGGAGGATAAAATGAAGACGAAAATTATTAAAGCATGACCACAGATCTTGTGAAATCAAAGGCTGAGATTTATTCTCATTTCTTACATTAACATCTATTCTCATATGATCTAACCTCTATATATATATATATATATATATTATATATATATATATATAAAGAACATATATTTGCAAAGAAAAGGAAGACAATAAGAGATTTGAGAAGGAATTGTGAGGCACCACCCTGAGTTAAGTTTATAGAGACAAGATAGATGTAGAAGTCCTTGGAATGATCATACCTTATTCACTTATACACACATTATACAACCTTAATCCTAGGCTATCATTACGAGCTGAAAAGTCCTTCTGATTCTTCGGATATGAGAACACAATTAGTGTTGATTTGTAGCTGGTTTAACATGTCAAAGAATACTAATTATTCGACTCTAGCTTATCAACTGAGATTTGGGTGGATTGCTTGCGTGGAATCTATAGTTGCCATACGTGGAGAATAAGACTTAGTATAAAAGCCATAAACATCATTTACTTTTTCAGCATTAAGCAGTTAACACTTAGATTTATGCTCTAAACACTTTATATTACTTTTGTATTTCTGGTGAAGAACTGAATTATCGTAATACTTAAAGGTTCCTATTGTTTTGGTTATTATGAAGTTCGAAAATTTAATTTATCTTGTTGTTTCTTTTATTTACTTTATATCTAGCTAAACATCTAGTTCGGGGTGAATGAATTAATATGTTAAGAAACTGAGATGTAAGGGCTGAGGTTTCGGGTTTTTTAACTTGGTCGAGACTATTCTAGCTCAGTTAATCATTCTTCCTTCTTGTTCTATTCCTAGGGATTTATAAGTCTCTAGGAAGCCAATCCATTTGGGCTATTCGGGATGGCTACCCGAGTAGATATGGGGAATTGGGCAACCAAAGTGGGGTAGCTTTAGCCGATTGACCTCACAAATGGCAGAACTATTGTAGTAAGGGGTTGGAAAGGTAATTAAAGGTTGAGCTAGGCTGGAAACTAAGGTTATTAGCCTGGTATTAGAATGGTTCCCAAATCTTAATGAAGATTCGAAAGCTCTAGGGTTGGGATGGCCAGCTACAACAAAAGGGGTATTGGGGAACTGCGGTTAGCCTAAACAATTCGGGTGAACAGGCCAAGTCATCATTAGTTGGGCATTTGTAGGATCACTAGCTAGAAACCTTGTTGTTGTCTAAGGAGGAGAGCTCTAGTGGAATCCTAGTGATAGTAGATATTCCATGTCGTTCGTTTTGTCTTAGGAACACTCCTTATAGGGGCAATGCCTGGAGTCGAAACGAGTTTATGTTCTTAGAAGATAACCTGGGATCTATCTACCTACTATTTGACCAATTGTAGGAAACTAATGAACACCATTATAAGCAACTCAATATTAACATTCATTCACTCGAAACACTTTATTATATTTGATATCATCTTTTAAGTATTTGCAGGTTTATTAGGAAATACAAATCATTTGTTTTATTTGGATTGTCATGACACTGAATGTTGAACAACTTAACTCCACTCTCCGTTGGATTGACCCTGTCTAAAATGGATTATCTACATAGCATTTGGGCTAGGATAGTAGCTGGATTTGGGCACTTAGTATTCTTGATGTGAAACAAAACCGTGTCAGAATTGGGGCCATTGTCGGGGAGTGGCAACAAAACTAACCTTCTATTAGCTTTCTTGTTTGTTAGTTGTTTTGGTGTATGCCCAGGTAACATGCAGCAGATCTAGTCTATGATCCAGATTGAGAGGGAAGCAAGACAAAAAGGGCATAAGCCAGACGACAAAGGCTAGAGAGTGAGAAATATGTTGAAGATAGTTTAGAAGAATATTCGGGATAAAATCTTGAAAAATCTCAACAACTGAAAACATGGTTGAGAATGGAGCAAATGGAGACGAACAGGCAGTCGTAAGAACTGTAAGGGAATTGGCCTTTCTAGCCAATCTCAACATACAACTAATGGGCATAATGCTGCAGGTGCCCGAAAGAACATGGGAGCTCAAATCCTTATTCATAGGGGTTTTTCCAAAGTTCCAATATAATCTTGGATAAGAACTACGCAAACATTTTCAAGATTTTGAGATGATTTGTGCAACTCTGAACAGTGATGGCAATATGGGTAACTACATCAGGATGTTTGCCTTTTCATTTGCTCTACAAGATCGAGCTAGAGAGTGGTTATATTCTTTACCAGCGGGAAGTTCAACCACTTGGCAAGAATTGCAACAAAAATTCTTGCAAAAGTACGATCCATTTGTGCGGGTCCAGATGACAAAACATGAAATTGAGCGCATAAGGATGGTGGAAAATGAAAGCTTCTATGATTATAGGACCCAATTCAACCAATAGTTGGCAAGATTCTCACAACATCGAATTGCCGATAAAGACTTGGTCCAATGTTTCACAGCTGGATTGCCCGATACTGAAAAGAAATTTCTAAATACAGCTTGTGGAGGAACAACCATGAACAAATCCACCGATGAAGTGCTCAAATTCATCTTGAATATGGCCGAAGAAAGTGCATTGGAGGGAGAGGAGTTTCGAGTTGAAGTGAAGAATTCAAATGGTCTCGAGAAAGAAGTCAAGAAATTGCATGAGATGATCGAGAAGATGGCCATAAATCCAGTTCCTCAACCCAAAATGATCATTAGAGCATGTGGGTTCTACAGTGATGTTACCCACGCAACAGACGAATACCTAACTTTGGTCATGAATGAAGAAGTGCAGGAAATTGATGGATATTAAATGAAGTGAGACCCATATTCCAACACTTATAATCCCAGATGACAAACACATCTGAATTTCAGATAGGAATGATTAACATCAGCAAAAAGGATTCCAAGTGCAGTCGGTTCATCAACAACCAGAACAGGGGCAATCCAGAAACAAAACAAGTTCTAGAGATACTTGATCATAAAAAAATTGGGACAAAAATTCTTCCACAGAAAACTTGGGACAAAATAAAAGCTCAATTCTCACACTCAGGACAAAAATTCTTCCACAGAAAACTTCAAATCCAAATCAATCATCATGCTAATGCAAGTTCCAAATCAGTCATCATGTGGAATTCTACATTCATAGGAAATTTCAACTAAAATTGAAATTAATCCACACGCTGTTAATCAATACAAATCTCATAGTCAGGCTAGGGTTCTATCACAACTCACAAATTCCCCACAAATCACAAAATTTTTCAAATTCTCCAAAAAATGCAAAATTTTAAAATACATGAAAGTAATAAATAAAAGGGTAGAAATAAGTTTCAACTCCCTTTTCTGCCACTCCCCAAACTTGTTCGACTCACCGTGAGAATAAGTTTGAAAATCAGACTCGGGGTTTGAAACTGTACCTTAATTTTTGGTCTTAGACATAAACTTTTTATCCTTCGAAGTAGTTTACTTATTGTTGGTCCCAAATCAGAGTCGTTGTGGTGAATAGAAAACAACTAACACACGAATGCAGCGGAAGATTAATGATTATCTTGCACTTAAGATTAATGCAGCGGAATCTCTTCAAGATAGTGTCAGATATTCAATGGGGGACACTATGGTTGTTGAGAGATTTGAATTCTTTTCTGTAAGAGGGCTCTCAACTGACTACTCTCCCTTTTTCTTTGTTAGCTTTTGTTAAAGGAATCTCTGTTCGCTTTTCTGTTGTTCAAGTGTTTTAATGTGCGAGTATGAGTGGTAGTCGTTCGAGTAGTAGTTGTCTTTCTCTGTTGGACTTCTCTTTTATAACTTGAGATTCAAACTTTGAATCTCCATACCCGTTAGACACAACGGTCTTCTCCATCGAAAATGGTTACTTGCTTTTTCTTCCTTTTCGGAATCGTACAATACCTTTTTACCTACTTCGGGTAAGGCTTTCGTCCTTTGTTGTACCTTTTGTTAGAATGGGCATCTTTAGCAAGTGGTTGCTAAGTATTTCCTTGCTTAGCGCTCTATCGGAGAATGCTGGAAATACTCTGCTAAGCCTCTTGATTGCTGAGCTCTACTTAGCAATCTGCTAAGTCTTTTGGTTGCTGATCTCTTCTAGCAATCTGCTAAGTACTAGCGAATGCTGACCATTCAGCATTCTTCTATCACTTGATATCTTGGCTTTTGATTGCTATAGCCTCTAGCAATGTCTTCCATAGCAGCGAATGCTAACACCTTTAGCATTCTGCTAGATCTTTACTGTAGTAGCGAATGCTGACTCCTTTAGCATTCCACTATCTTCAATCTGCTGACTGCTAAGCGAATGCTCCTAACAGTCAATTCTTTTCAGCATATGGTTGCTAGCACCTTAGCAATCACTCTTCTTAGCACATGACTACTTTGTTTATTGGCAGTCATCCTTGTCTGTTGACTTCTCTAGCAACTACCATTTGCTGAGAATACTTCTAGCATTTCCGAAGTCGCTTGGAATCAGATTTTCTTCGTTCCATTTGCTGAATCCTTCAGCAATTTTCTCAAGCACATCCTAATCATTTACAACTCGATATTTTTCCTAAACGGGACATTACACGTGAGGTTCTAGACTATGCTAGACTTCAACAATGATCGACCAAACTATTAAGGCTTTGATTCAAAAAAACCTTTAACAATTTTGATCTAAGGGAGAATTACAACATAATTCTCTACAATTTCCCCCTTTTTTGTGCGATCAAAGCCTACTATCACTTGCTGAATCTAAGAAGGAAAATTTCTGAGTTTACAAGTGTTCTAGCAATCTACCTTAGAATTTAACCAACTTAAATTTAGCAGGATTTGTTTTAATAAAATTCCCCCTCAACAAATATTGGGAAATATTTCTCGATTAAAACACAAGTAAATGCTACTTAGGAATATGCTAGATATTCTAGCACCCAATAAAACAACAAGCATTTTACCAACCAATCAAAAGGTATATGACTCAACATCCACATGCAATTTTTCGTTGAATACACAAAAAGTGTATATCAACTAAAACACAAGAAAAATTCAGAAGGGGACAATGAGGGATTGTCTAAATCTCTTCTAGTTTCATATATATGATTGATCATTACAAGTACAAGTGAAACCAGAAAAGATCAAAAAGAAATGTTACAGAAGATTTGCTAAGATAAGAAATTAGAGCTCAGGAGTCAGGGGCATGCTTCTTTTTGTCATACTCATCAAATTTTCAGATGGCCATCTGCACAAATTTTTCTAAGTATGCCTTGCTAGATTCTCGTTCAGCTGCTTCCCTCTCCAACTTCTTAGCAACCTTCTCATTTTCCATTTCTAGCATGTTCATCTTGAGCTCCAGCTCTTTCTTCTTTAGCTCTTATAGAGAAAGTCTGCGCTCTTCCTTAGCCGCAACAAGTGCTTCCTCTTCCTTCTTCCTCTACTCCACTTCAGCAAGTATCCTCTCTTCCCCCTCTTTGATAGCAGCCAAAAAGGTTGCAGAGAAGGAGTTCACAGTATGCACAATCTGTTGCTGGGACTCAGCGACCTCATCCTTCATCACATCCATATTTGTCTTCACTTCAGAAACATTTCCTTTGACCTAAGCAACTTCGACTAGGACCTCAAACACTTTGCTCCTGACCTCCTCAACTTCCCTCCTTATTTCAGCCGCCTCCATTGCCACTCGTTCATTTATGGTGGATAGAGCATTTTGCACAACAAATTGAACAACAGAATGAAAAATAGAGTTTAAGTCATGAGAGCTTACTGGGGTAGCATCGAATGAAGAGGTTGTAGCTATCACAAGTTCTCGACTTCCAACAGTGACACTTTCATCTATTACAACATCTCCATCACCATATGCAGCTAAATAGAGAGCTTCCTCTTCGACTAAGCATTGTGCTGCCTCCATAGCTCGGACAATATCTCATTGAGCAACTGAGTAGCTAGTTTCCTCTGCAATTAAGATCATTGCTGTGCTCTTGGCTTGAGCAATTTCAACTTGAGCATCCAAGTAGCGAGCCTCTTCAGCCATTATTCGCTCTGCGGCCTCCATGATCTGAACAGTCTCAGCAACTTTTTCCTCCTATGCTTGAGCCTCTTGTATTAAGTCAAGGATGTCGAGTTCTAGAAACAGGACAAGCCTTTTATCTTTAGCGTTCAACTCTGCTACCTCACGCTCAGCAGCTATAGCAGCCATCCTCGCCAGCTGCCTTTCCTTCTTTATAGCTTCATATTATGCTTAGCGCCTATGATATTAAGCAGCTGCTCGTGTTTGGCGCTTTGATAGCTGTTGGTCCCGAGATCAGAGTCGTCGTGGTGAATACAAACAACAAACACACACGAAATGGAGCTGAATATTAACGTTTACTTGCACTTAAGTTCTTCTTTATCAAAGTAGTTTTAGCTCAATGTAGGATTAGGGTTTCTTCAAGTTATACTCTAGCAACTTGGTTGCTAGGTTTCAAAACCAAACACGAGAAACAGTAAACCAATAAAATAGTAAAAAGACACAATATTTATAGTGGTTCGATCAAATAGATCTAAATCCACTCCTTAGCCGAAACGCTAAGAATTTCACTAAGAATGTATACTAAATACAAGGATTCGCCTTCACTTGTAGCAGGCGGTGAACTTTTAACCCGGCCACGACAAAACTATCCTCCGGTACTTCATTCTTCTCAATCAGCTGCAGCTCCGGTCAAGTCAAGGGAAAACCTTCATAAAACTTGTCCTTCGCTGCTAGGGGGAGCTTTTAAAGTTCTCTCCTGAACTTGTCTATTTTCGACAATATGCCCGTCGGAGTCAATCCCTTTTCAGATAAGTGACTGCTGGATGCTTCCTAGGATGGAAGGTATCCCAATGATTGGATTCTCGACTGAAGTCAAGGAATCTCTTAAAAGCAGTGTTAGATATTCAATGGAAGACACTCCTGTTTGTTGAGAGCTTTAAATACACTTTTCTCTTGTGCTCTCAACTGACTACTTTATCACTTGTTCGCTTTGTCAAAGGAATCTCTAACTTAGGATGTTTGCGAGTATAGGCAGTGATTGAAGCAGTAGTCATCTCTCACTTCTGGACTAGTCTTTTATACATGGAGATTCAAACTTTGAATATCCATACCCGTTAGACACAACGGCTCCTTCATCCAAGAGTGGTTCAACTTTATCCATCCTCTACTTCGGGGAAATTTTTGTCCTTTGAGTGTACGTCTGTCAGAACGGTAGTGTAGCAGTCGTTGTTAGCTATCTCGCCTTGCTAAGCCTTCTCGGAACGATCTGCTAAGCCATCTTAGCAATCTGCTAAGCCATCCTAGCAATCTGCTAAACCATGTATCGAACTGCTGACTGCTCAGCAGTTGCTCATGTCTAGCACTTGGTTCCTTTGACTCCGGATTGATATCGCCTTTAGCAATTTGCTACATGCTAGAGAATGATGACTCCTTCAGCATTCTGCTATACTTTGCTTTTAGCAAATGCTAATTTCTTCTAGCATTCTGCTACATGTTCTTCTGACTTGATTCTAGCAGTCTCTTCATTTGACATAGGATTGCTATGTCCTTATCAGTCCCCTCCTTGGCACTTGACCGCTATTATCTCTAGCAGTCACCCTCATCTGCTAATATCTCTAGCAGCCACAATCTACTAGGAATGATTCTACCAATCTAATCTATTACAACTCGATACTTAGCCTATTCAGGACATTACAAGAGTTGCTAGACTATACTAGAATTCAGCAATTGATCGACCAATCTACTAAGGTTTGATCCAACAAAACCTTTTCAAATATAATCCTAAGGGAGATTTAGGAATAATTTCCCAACAATTTCCCCCTTTTTGGTGCGATCAAAGCACACTATCACTTGCTGAATTAAGAGAAAAAATATCTGAGCTTTACAAAAATTTTCTAAGTACAAAGCTAAACTAAGCTAGCAGTCTAACTCAGAGTTAATCCATCTTAATTGTAGCAGGGATTGATTTTAGATAATTCCCCCTCAATATGTGCTGAGAATATTTCTCGATTGAGATATACTTAAATGCTGCAAGGAGTTTGCTAGAAATTCTAGCACCCAAATAAATTAGCACGCATTCACAACCAATTCAAAGCAAACTTATGTAAATTCGTTGAATACACTAAAGTGTATAACTTTAGTACGCAATAAAAACTCAGAAATCGACAATGCGGAATTGTCTAAGTCTGATTCCATTTTCATTCATCGGATTTGAGCATTACAATTACAGATGAAAAAGGATATCAAAACGTGGAAATGCTAAAAAAAATGCTAAAATAAGAAGTTTAAGATCAAGAGTTTGGAGCAGACTTTTTCTTATCAAGCTCATCGAACTTGCTCATCATCATTCGAATGAATTTTTCAACATAAGCCTTGCTCGCTTCTCGTTCTGCAGCATCCCGCTCCATCTTCTCAGCAAGCTTTTCATTGTCCATCTCCAACTTCTTTATCTTCAACTCGAGTTCTTTCTGTTTGAGCTCCTCTTCCTTCTTGATTTCTTAAATTTCTAGCCTCTTTTCCTCCTCAACAGCAGCCAGAGCTTCTTCCTCCTTCTTTCTCTGCTCAGCTTCAGCAAGTCTCCTCTCTTCCCCCTCTTTGATTGCATCAAAAAAGGTAGATGAAAAGGATTGACCGGTTTGCACCATATGCTGCTGGGAGTCAGCGACCTCCGTTGTCAAGACCACCACATTTTGTTTCACAGAAGAAACATCCAACCTCACTTCAGCAATCTCAGTGCGGACATATGACACATCGGTCCTGATCTCATCAATCTCCTTCCTTATTTCAGCCTTCTCCATCTCAACATGCTCATTCAGAGAAAATAGAGCATTTTGCATGGCTTTTTGTTGAATCCACGTAAGATTGGAAGTCATAGGAACTTAGAGGCGTAGCTTCAAATGTAGAAGATGTTGTTGCTAACACCAGGTCCCGACGTTCAGCAGTTGTAGTCCCTTCCTGGCTCGGCTATGCTAGCTCCATGGCTCCAGCAATTACCACTTGTTGAGCAGCAGAGTAGCGTGACTCTTCATCCATCAACAGCTGAGCAACCGTCATGATCTGAGCAATTTCAGCATCACGAGCAATTTGAGCCTGAGCAGCCATGTAGCGTTCTTCCACATTCAATATCCTCTGAGTAGCATCTAAGATATGAGTAGTTTCAGCCTCCTGGGCTTCCTCAGCTTGGGCAGCTTCAATGATGCTAAGAATGTCCAGGCCCAAAAACTTGACAAGCATTCTGTCTTGATCATTAAGCTCAGTAGCCTCACGCTCAGCAATCACTGCGGCCTTCCGGGCTTCCATCATTTCCTTCTTGAGAGCCTCATACTCTGCTTGGCGACGACGATACTCAGCAGCCGCTCTAGCTTGGCGCTTTGAAAGCTCAATCCAGGCGTCTGAGTAACCATCAGGGGCAAAAGAGGATGGCGGCATTGATTTGGAATTAGAGAACAGTCTATGAGCACGGATCGCCTGCAGCCTAGCGATGACCTGCGTGTCTGAGTACTTCTTGGATCCGGCTACTTGGTCAACCCAATCGTTCGCCCATAGCTCTTCCTTCCTCCAAAAATTTAAGCCTCGAGCAGAGGTGACCAGCATCCTTTCCTCAAAACACAGCTGATGCGTCACATAGTCAATGAATTTCCACCTCCTCAGCTCCTCGCCTAAAACCTTCCCTTGCTCTATCGTCTCATCGATCTCACCATAGAAGACATTAGCTATGTCTCTTTCAACTTCTGGCGAAATTAATTCTTCGATCTCAGACAGCATTGGAAGTAGATCTCCACTCACCTCCTCCTTGATATGAACAGGAGCACACCACTGAGCAATACTTCTTAATTTGAATTGGGGCCCTGGAAGACCGTCGAAGGGTACTCGTAGCTGATTGTCTGTTCCTCTGTTAATCTTCCTCAGGAAGCATGCGTCGTATACATCCTCAGACTCACCGTCAGAATCAGATTTAGAATAAGCAGCATCATATCCAGCTGGAGTCTCTTCGTTGGCCTTCTCCTCACCTTGCGTACTTTCATTCATGCCAGTGGTGCTAGCAACTTGCTCAGCAACCTGACTTTCAGCAACGTTAGCAGTCTGCTCAACGTGCGGTTCCTCAGCAGTCTCAGCCTCATCCTCAGCCTGTTGTCCTGCTCCAGATGGTCCAGCTTCCTTATCTCTGGGTGGCATCTCCTCATCAGAACTACTGCTGCAGCTGGGCTTTTCATTTAGTTCACCGATTTGAACACCTTTGCCTTTAGTTTGCTTCGGCACATTAAAAGCTCCAAACGGCAAGAGTTGATCAAGCTCTTTGTCGGACATTGCTTCCTCCTCTGTCACTATGGCTCCACTAGCATCAACTTTAGGAATGGTAACAGTGATCCTTCCACCTTCCTTTGATTTACCTTTCTTCTTTTTTGTCAGCTTGGATTTCTTGCTGGGAAGCCTCCCGTGCCGCCTGCTCCAACAACTGAGCAGTCCTCTTTGCCTCGACATGTTCATCGACAGCCCTCTTAGCTTGCTTGAAATTTCGATCACGAGCCTTGAACATCATCTGTTTGAGCTTCTTCTTTTATGTTTTCTGCTCCTTTGCCCTTTGCTCTGCCTTCCTCTTCCTCTTCCTTTCGTTTATTCCTTTTAATCTTTTAGACAAAAGCTTGGATGATAAAGGACTAGCCTTCTTCTGTGCCTCTGCTTCCGGAGTCTCAACCTCCTGCTCCAGGGTCTCCTTAGCAGCTTCCTTCTGCTCCGATGTCTTCACCAACCTCCTCCTGGTCCTCTTCATCTCTTCTTTTGTAGTCTCAGCAGGAGTGGGGACGTTCTTAGAGATCAGATCCAGTGGCTTCTGAATCCACCTCCTAGTCCTCCTCTTGTCAGTCGTAGTGATCTATGTTCGGGGTCTCTTGGGAATAGTTGTAGCGAGAGGATCCCGTTGAGCAGTGGGCACAGGAACATCTCCTCCTAGCTCAAGCTTCTCAATCTCTTCAAGCTCCTCGAAGCATTTCTCTATCTCTGCTTCTTTCCTAGCAGCTGCTATCTCCTCCGGAGTCATAGCAATAGCATGCTCCAACTGCTGGAATGCTAGCTCTGCAGGGTGTGGGTGCTCAGGAGATGTAGGAACATCTTTGTCCACATTCGTTGTGCCTTTCAGAATCCTCGGACAGCTAGCATCGGGATGAGCAGTTGCCTTCCTTGTCTGAGGAATGAAGGCTGTCGGAAGCAACCTCTCCCCTGCATCCAACCTTTTCTTTTGAAACATCTCGAAGAACTTACTGGTTTTTAAGCCAAAGTTCACATTTGAAGAGAATGTGCCATCCCTCTTTACAGTCACATTCGTTTTAACATGCTCCAGCCACCTCCCATAAAAGAATTTTGCCCAATTTCCCTTCACCTTCTCCACCAGGGCCATCATCACGGAATACCTGTGAGCAGACATTTGAGAGTACGAGCCAGCATCACTCTGGAACATTTTGATCACGAGCTCAGCCAGGAGCTTGTATTCTCCCCTAAATTGGTTGATAGGGTGTGCAACTTTGAAAGTGCTCGGCTGCCCTTTGTTGTCTTTCACTAACTCCGGCTTCTTCCACAACTTCCATCACCTCTCCATCTCAGCCTGATCGTGTAGCTTGTACGTAGCAAAACAAGCACCGTCTTTTGGAAGCCCAAACTTTACAGCAAGAATATCTGCATTCACCTCCAATATCGTACCAAATACTGAAGTCTTAAAAGACTTTTCAGAGGGCTTTTCCACTACCGCCCTAACATAAAACTCAGACACCATATGTGGGTGGAACCACGATGGTTCTACTGAAAAATATCCAAGAACTCCAGCTTTGTCAAGAACTTCCATGAGCCAATCTGAAAATTGCGAAGCGGCGAGAGGGGTGTAAAAAATCTTGTCCTTCATAATCTGTGCCGCGCGTCTCTATTTGTTGGAAAGATTGGACTGCGCCTTGGTCTTGGCAAGCGTCACCATCTGACCATATGGAACGTCTTCCTCCACGTCCTCCTTCTTGACAACGCCGGTGTATTGAGGTGCCCACCTCTCATGGAGAGTCATAGTAGAAGTAAGGGATTGGATAGGAATCTCGGACTCAGCAGACAAATCAGATGAGGCGGTATGAACAGATGGTTTGGAACCAGAGCGATGAGATTGAGTGGGGGATTCAGGGTTAGCAGCCATTGTAACATAATTTAGGAAATTTTGAGAGAGATTCTTGGAATGTTTAGAGAGCTTGAAGGTTTCAAGGCTTATGGATTTGAATTTTTGTAAAGTGAAGAAATTCGAGTAAGTGTGAAGTATATACCTTACGGGTAAAGATTTGACGGTTGGGGTACGCTTTTTCAGATGCAATCAATGGCTGGGCTTTGCAAGGACGTTTCATATGGTGACCCACGCCCCTACGAACTCGAGTACTAATGATGTGTCAAGCCCTGGTTTGTCGCCGCCGTCTGCACATAATAAATGCACATCCCAAATCTTTGCTAGGTGTTTATGGAATTATTATCGCAGGTCGGTCTAGTAATTAGGGGATTTGAAATTCAAATTCATCCCGCGTTTGACTTCCTTTGCATGGTGGAGACTGCTACGAGTTGGGACTTAGCAGTCTGCTATCGTAGGAAATTCTTAGCATGCATATGAGTCTGCTGAGAGCTTGGACTCAGCACTCAATTCATACAGGTATAGTCTGCTGAGGGTTCGAACTCAGCAGCCAAATCCTCTAGAAACCTTCAAAGCATATTCCCCAATATCAAACATCTTCTGGAATTCTAAGAGCTTGGACTTAGCATTCCTCTGCTATCTGCTTAGCAATCTTGACTTAGCATCAAGATCTAGCAGTCTATAGACGTAAGCTTGGATACGTTTCTCCATCTCCTTTAGTGCTTCAAGAAATACAGAAAGAATGAGAATAACAACTCATTCATCCATAACATCGTCTATCAACATAAGGCCTAACCTGATGCATAATTCTTTAAATCTTGCATCAGCTTGCGGTTTAGTGAAGATATCCGCAATCTGCTCTTCTGTGCATATACATTGGACGTCGATATCCTTCTTCTCTTGATGATCTCTGATGAAGTGATGTCGGATATCAATATGCTTCGTCCTCGAATGATGAACTGGGTTCTTCGTTATGCACATTGCACTATTGTTGTTGCAGTAGATCGACACACATTCAGGAGGAATATCATAATCTTGCAATTGCTGCCGAATCCACAAGATTTGCGCACAACAGCTAGCGGTTGCTACATACTCTGTTTCATTAGTAGATGTAGCCACTGAGTGCTGCTTCTTGCTAAACCAGCTAATGAGCTTGTGTCCAAGGAATTGACAAGTCCCGCTGGTGCTCTTCCTATCAATCTTGTACCCTCCAAAGTCTAAATCTGAGTAGCCACTCAATGCTAGATAATCTGACCTTGGATACCAAATTCCTAGACCCTCGGTGCATTAGAGATATCGCACAATCCTCTTGTCCAGGTGCGACTTTTTGGGGTTTGCTTGATATCTTGCACATAGATCAACATCATATGATATATCTAGTCTGCTAGCTGTGAGATATAGAAGTGAACCGATAATACCTCGATAGAGAGTAGGATTCACATCATCGCCTTCCTTTTCAAGCGCAGCTATACAGGTCGTTCTTATAGGAATCCTTAGACTCTTCGTCTTCTCCGGACAACACTTAGCGATCAGGTGGTGAGTGTATTTTCTCTGATGAATAAATATCCCCTCGCTTGACTGCCAGACTTGTAATCCGAGAAAGTATGACAGCTTTAACATCATACTCATCTAGAAATTACTTGTCATGAGCTTTAAAAACTTGTCGCATCAGTTTGAATTCTTCGATCCAAAAATAATGTTGTCTTCATAAATCTGTACGAGCATTATACTTCCTTCGTCCTTAATGCGAAAGAGAGTCTGGTCTATCTATCCTTTCTTGAATACATTAGCTAGCAAGAACTTAGATAGAGTTCCATACCCCGCTCTTGGTGCCTGCTTCAAGCCATATAAGGCTTTCCTTAGCCTATATACTTGGTTTCCTTGTTCAAAGACTGGTGGAAGCTCAACACAGACTTCCTCCTTGAGCTCACCATTAAGAAAGGCACTCTTCACATCCATTTGCATCACAGAAAACTCATGATGTGCAGCATATGCTAGAAATAAGGGAATAGCTTCCAGTCGGGCTACTGGAGCAAATGTCTCGTCATAGTCTATTCCTTCGCATTGTCTGTAGACCCTTTGCTACTAGACGAGCTTTGTTGTGGATGACCATTCGTGACTCATCTTTCTTGTTTTTGAACACCCACTTGGTTCCAATAACACTTTGATGCTCTGGTCTATCTACTAGATCATTAACATGATTGCACGTGAACTCTGCTAGCTCTTTCGGATAGCATTCACCCAATCTGGACATCGTAGAGCATCTTCAACCTTCGTAGGCTCCTCGTGCGAAATATAGCACGCTAGCATCGCATTGCCTTGTCTTGTCAGAATAGGATCATTGATGTCACCAATGACATCATCCAAAGGACGATCGCATAGCCATCTTTGCTTCGGATTGCTAAGTTCTGGAACTTCAGCATCGACCTCGCCTGCTGGGTTCTTGTCTGCTACAACATTTTCCTCAGTAATTTTCGGGGGTTCAGCATTCTGGATCTCAGCATCCTGATTCTCAGCATCAGGAATCTCAGCAACTGGCAACTTAGCATCTGGAACTTTAGCAACAGGGACATCAGCAACTAGAACTTCAGCAGCCTGATCCTCAGCATTCTCCAAATGCTTAGCAATGTCTTTGGCAACATCATCAGCAGTGCCTACACCGTCTTCAGCACCTCTTGCTGGATCAAGGATCTCCTCATCGTCTTCATTTAATGATCCCAAGATATCCAAATTATCATTGAGATAAATCGGAATGGTGGCCTCAGCATGATCGTTAGCATCGTCGGCCTGATCAGCAGTCTGGTCACCTGCTGAGTGCGTCTGGATTGGATTGTAATCACTCATAGACTTAGTTGGGTCAATACGCATATTTTCGAAAGAATTCAAGATAGATTGGCCATAGACATCATTACTCTCATGATTACTAACCACTTTCTCTCTTATCACTCTGCGCACTAAGATAGACTAATAAAAAATAACATTGCATGTTATTTCCACCACTTTGGTCGTCTTGTTTAATACTCTATAGCCTTTGTGAGAAGGGTGACCATATCCAAGGAACACACCTTCATCAGACTTAGGCAAAACAGTGTTAAGCTTTGACTTCCCATTGTTATGGATAGAACATGTCGAACCAAAAGCACGGAGATGAGTAATAGAAGGCTTACGACCGTTGTACACTTCATAAGGAGTCTTATTGAATCTGGCAGTGATTGCACTCCTATTCTGAGTATAGCAGGCTGTCATGACTGCTTCGCCCCAATACTTAGCAGACAGCTTGGAATCGGCTAGCATAGACCGCACTGCTTCCTTCAACGTTCAATTCCTTCTCTCTGCTAGACCATTCTGCTGGGGAGTCCTAGAAGTGGATTTCTCATGCGCGATACCAGCTTCAGCACAAAAGTCCATCAAGATCCTGTTGCAAAACTCAGTTCCATTGTCCGATCTAATCCTCTTGACTGTAACTTCTTTGTTATTTTGCTCCTTGAGGATTAGCTCTGGTAGGATGAGTTTTACTTCGTCATTGGTCTTTAGCAATCGAACCCATGTGTACCTGGAGTAGTCAACAACAACCACAAGTGTATAAACCTTTTTACTTACATTGGGTGGAGTGATTGGGCCAAATAGACCCATGTGCAAGAGCTCTAGGATCCTTTCTGAAGTGGCCTTCTCTGGGTTGGATCTGAATGATACTTTTGTCTGCTTCTCTTGCTGGCAAGCTTTGCACACACCTTCCTTGCGGAAAGTCTCAGCAGGCAGACCTACAACAAGCTTGTTCTTGGCTAGATGGTTAATGGTTTTAAATTCAGATGATTTAACATCTTGTGTCATAGCCAAGTTGTCTCTTCCTTGCTCAATGCTACGAAGCATGAATGTTGTTGACCACTTTTCCAATCAACAATATATAGGCCACCCTTGCGGATGACTTTAAGCTTTACTTCACCTGTAGCATTGTCAGCAATAGAACATTCAGTATTAGCAAAAGAAACGGTGTACCAATTTTTGCATAGCTGGCTAATGCTTAGCAGGTTGTGCTTGAGATTGGACACGAGCGCAACATTGATAATCTTTAGTCCATTTCGCTCTATGCATCCTCTCCCAAGCACTCTGCCTTTGCTATTGTCACCGAACATGACTGTGGGGCCATAAAATATTTGGATGTCAGAGAACAATTCTTCATCCCCCGTCATGTGGGCTGAACAACCACAATCAAGGATCCATTCGTTTGACATACTTGATGTCTTAGCATAGGGATCTTGATCCTGCAAAACAATCAACAAGTTGATTTAGGTACCCGCTTAGCATCGGGTCTTGCGGGATTAGCATGGAAGACACTCCTGGTTGTTGAGAGCTTTGAGTACACTTTTCTCTTGTGCTCTCAACTGACTACTTTATCACTTGTTCGCTTCGTTAAAGGAATCTTTAACTTAGGATGTTTGTGAGTGTAGGCAGTGATTGAAGCAGTAGTCGCCTCTCACTTTTGGACTTGTTTTTTATACTTGGAGATTCAAAATTTGAATCTCCATAACCGTTAGACACAATGGCGTGTACGTCTGTCAGAACGGTAGTGTATCAGTCGTTGTTAGCTATCTTGCCTTGTTAAGCCTTCTCGGAACGTTCTTCTAAGCCTTCCTAGCAATCTGCTAAACCATGTATCGGACTGTTGACTGCTCAGTAGTTGTTCATGTTTAGCACTTGGTTCCTTTGACTCCTGATTGCTATCGCCTTTAGCAATCTGCTACATACTAGCGAATGTTGACTCCTTCAGCATTCCGCTATACTTTGCTTTTATCAAATACTAACTTCTTCTAGCATTGTTCTACTTGTTCTTCCGACTTGATTCTAGCAGTATCTTCCTTTGACATAGGATTGCTATCTCATTAGCAATCCCCTCCTTGGCACTTGACCGCTCTTATCTCTAGTAGTCATCCTCGTCTGCTAATATCTCTAGCAGCCACAATCTGCTAGGAATGATTCTAGCAATCTAATCTATTACAACTCGATACTTAGCCTATTCAGGACATTACAAGAGTTTCTAGAGTATACTAGAATTCAACAATTGATCGACCAATTTGCTAAGGTTTGGTCCAACTAAACCTTTTACAATATAATCCTAAGGGAGATTTAGGAATAATTTCCCAACAATAGCTTAATCCTGGCATCAGAGTAGCCATCTGGAGTGAATGTAGACTTTGGCAAAGATTTGGAAGTGTTGAACAGCCTGTGTGCACGAATGGCTTGCAGCCTTGCCATAACTTGTTTATTAGAAAATTGTTTAGACCCTGGCACTTGGTCTATCCAGTCATCTGCCCATCTTTCTTCCTTCCTCCAAAAGTTCAGACCTTTAGCAGTGATCACCAACATCCTCTCCTCGAAACAGAGTTGGTACATCATATAATTAATTTTTTTCCATCTCCTGAACTCCTCATCCAATAACTTGCCTTCTGGTGTGGTCTCATCAAGCTCAGCATAAAAAATGTTGGCAATATCTCTTTCAACTTCGTCCAACACAAACTCTTCTGTCTTCGAGAGCATAGGAAATAAATCAGAATTTACCTTCTCCTCTAGGAAGACAGGTGCACACCATTGAGCGATCCTTCGTAAATTGAATTGACGCCATGGAAACCCTTTGAAAGGGACTCAGAGTAGCTCGTTGTTTCCGGTTGGGACCTTCCTCAAAAAGCGAGCATCATATACATCCTCGGATTTTTCATCAGAATTTGAGTCAGAAAAGCAAAAGGCTAAAAATGTTTGATCTTGTTCAACATACCCCTCGGGCCTTGCCTCAACAGGGATATCGGTGCTAGGCCTCACCTCAGCAGGAATCTCCATGCTAGGCCTCGCCTCAGCAAGAATCTCCGTGCTAGGCCTTGCCTCAGCATTCGACCCTTCAGCTCCACCAGATATGCTAGCATCGGGCTCAGCATTCCGTCCCGATCCCCAAACTTCATCAAATACAACTTCCTCATCACTGTTGTCTCCTCCTTGCACGTCCGCAGGCTCCTTTATCAAGACTCCTCCTTGAGGGCGGTCTGAAGCATCAAAAGCTCCAGTCTCCAGTAACTTCTTGAAGTCCTGATCAGTCAGGGCCTCCTGCTCAAGCACTATCTCCTCTGCTACCACGGGGGTGGGGATGGAAACCTTAGCTACCACCTTTTCCTTACCTTTCTTAACAGCAGCAGCTGCTAGCCTTCGGGCATCTTCAGCCGCTCGTGCCACCAACGCAGTAGCTTCTCTGGCTGCTAGCTGATCAGCAGCCTTCTTGGCAACACGCACCTCAGTAGCCTTCTTTACTTGCTCAAAATTTCAATCCCGCACATCAAAAGTGATCTCCTCCATCACTTTCTTGAATTTCTTCTTCTCCTGCAGCTGCCTAAACATCGTCCTCTTCCTCTTTCGTGCCCTTAAAGCTTTCAATCTCTCTGATAGAGGTTTAGAAGAGAGAGGAGATTTTGGTTCTTGAGCAGCAGAAACAGGGGTTTTCTCAGCAGTCTTGACAATCCTCCTTCTTGTTCTCCTCTTCTTCTCAGGAGAGGTGGCTTCTTTCCTCTTCTTTTTGGGTATTGGCACTGCAATCTTACCCAAAACTTGAATTGGTTGCTCGACTTGCTTCTTTGCAATGATCTCCTCAATCTGCTCTACGGGCAGATGTCCTAGCTTTTCGATGTCTGCTAGGTCCTGAAAACATTGCTCTGTCTCCGCAGCCTTCCGAAGAGCAGCAATCTCCTTAGCAGATAAAGGGATGGCCTGCTTGAGCTGCAGTTCGCCGAGATTGGAGGTCTTCATCTTCTTCTCCAGGGTCTTGTCTGTTGGGGTTGGTCGCTTCTTCATCTGGGGGATAAAGTCGGTCTGAAGTAGAGCCTCACCCTTATCAAGTTCATCTTCCTGAAAGATGATTTTGAGGAACTTACTTATTTTCAGTCCAAAGTTGACGTCGGACATTAAAACTCCTGTCTCCTTGAGCTTCAGATTCTTCTTTGCGTGGTCTAACCACCACTCAAAGAAAAATTGTGCCCAATTCCCGTTGAAGCCATCAACTAATGCCATCAACATGGCATACTTCTTTGTCGACAGCTCAGAATATGAGCCGGCATCACATTGGAACATCTTCACAACCAAATCGGTGAGAGTTCTAAAGTCCTCTTTGAATTGGTTAGTGGGGGTTGCAACATTCCATGGGTTCTTCGGATCCTCCTTGACCTCGGGTCTCTTCCATAGCTTCCACCTCGCTTTCATCTCCTCGGTATTGACAACTTTGTAGGTGGAGACTTGTTCGCTAGAATTGCAAAGACCGAACGTCGTTGCAAGGACATCAGCGGTCATTGTAATATGAGTCCCGAACACAGAGGTCATAAACGACTTGTGATCATCATCGATAACCGCTCTAGCGTAAAATTTTGCAACCAAATGAGGACGAAACCTCATAGGCTCAGCAGATAGGTACTGAACGACTTGCGCCTTCACCAGGGTATTCATCACCCACTCTAGAAACTGTATTGCAGCAAGGGGTGTGCACAAAATACTGTCTTTCATGATCTGCGTGGCGCGCCTCTGAGCGTTCGATAGCCCAGACTGCTCATTTTTCTTGGCAAGAGCAACCAAACGAGCATAGAGTATCTAGTCTTCAATATCGTCTTTCGTTGCTATCGTGGTAAACTCTGGTGCATGCCTCTCATGTAGCGTCGTGCCCTCAACAGGCTTAAAGCAGAACTTGAGGACTTGGAGGATTCAGGATTAGACATCTTTAGGAAATATTTGAGAGAGAATCGAAGTTGAAAGAATTTGGAATGTTTAAGAAATTCTAGGGATTCAAATATTCAGATTTTAGAAAGTTTGCAAAGTGAGCGAAGTATGGTTAATATGCCTTCTGAATACTAGATCTGACGCTTGGGGGAGAACCGCTTCAGATTTGATCGACGGGTTGGGATATATGAGACTCTTTGTATGGTGACCCACACCCTAAAATGCTCGAGTACTTGTGACGTGTCGGCTCCTGATTTGTCGTAGCCAGATGCACGCATTAAATGCAGCATGTCGGACACATCAATTCAAATTCAAATCCTTCCTGCTTATGACTTTTAGGAGAGTCGGAGATTACTGAGAGCTTGGACTCAGCAATCTGCTAGCTTTGGGTACCTTAGTACTCAAATAGTCTGCTGAGAGCTTGGACTCAGCATTCAGGTTCCTAGCATCCACATATTCTAGCATCCAAGGTGTCGATTGACGACACTACTTGAAATATCATAGCATTCTCATATTGTTTGCTGAGAGCTTGGACTCAGCAAACATTCCTTAGCAATCGTCTGTACCACTTGCTAGAAAACTATAGCATTACATTCCGATGAAATGATAAGAGCTCGGACTCAGCATTCAACCTCTAGCAGACGTCTGATCCACTTGCTAGAATATTATATTCCTTAGAAATTGCACTTGTTGCGAGTAAACCACTTAGCAACAAAATCTCAGCAACAAAAATCAGCAACCGGATAATGTAAGCTAGGATATGTTTATCTCCTTCGTCTCCAAAAATCCAAGAAATCTAGAAAGAATGAGAGTTAAAACTCATTTATCCACAACATCTTCTAGCTCCATGAGGCCTAACTTTAGACATAAATCTTTGAATCGGGCCTCAATAAGTGGCTTCGTGAAGATATTTGCTACCTGATCTTCAGTGCATATGTATTGAACATCAATATCCTTCTTCTCCTGATGATCTCTAATGAAGTGACGTTGGATATCAATATGCTTCGTCCTTGAATGATAAACAGAGTTCTTCGTTATGCACATAGCACTATTGTTGTCAGAGTAGATCGGCACACATTCAGGAGGAATGCCATAATCTTGCAATTGTTGCCTAATCCACAACACTTGCGCACAACAACTTGCGGCTGCTACATATTCTGCTTTGGTTTTAGACATAGCCACATAGTTCTGCTTCTTGCTAAACCAACTAATCAGCTTATGTCCAAGGAATTGGCACGTCCCTCTGGTGCTCTTCCGATCAATCTTGCTTCCCCGAAGTCTGAATTGGAATATCCACTGAGTGCTAGCCCATCAGACCTTGGGTACCAAATTCCTAGACCCTCGGTACACTTGAGGTATCGGATAATCCTCTTAGGAATATCCAAATGTGATTTTTTTGGATTTGCTTGATATCTCGTGCATACACCGACATAATAAGAAATATCTGCTCTGCTAATTGTTAAGTAAAGCAAAGATCCAATGATACCTCTATATAATGTAGGATTAACAGGTTCTCCTCCTTCATCGAGGCTTATCTGGCAGCTTGTGCTTATTGGAATCCTTAAGCTTTTCGTCTTTTCAGGACAATACTTAGCAATCAGATCACGAGTGTATTTCCTCTGGTGAATGAAGATTCCATCACTTGATTGCTGGACTTGCAAACTAGAAAGTAGGACATCTTTCCCATTATACTCATTTGGAAGTTACTTTGCATCAGCTCTGAAAATTTATCACATAAGCTTTGATTCTTAGAGCCAAAGATAATGTCATTGACATATATCTGCACAAGTAAGATACTTCCTTCATCCTTGATGCGAAAGAGAGTCTGATCGATTTTCCCTTTCTTGAAACCATTGTCTAGCAAAAACTTTAACAATGTTCCATATCATGCCCTCGGTGTCTGCTTCAAACCATATAAGGCTTTCTTTAGCCTATAAACTTGGTTTTCTTGCTCGAAGCCTGGTGGTTACTCAACGTACACCTCTTCCTTGCGCTCACCATTCAGAAAGGCACTCTTCACGTCCATCTGCATCAGAGAGAACTCATGATGTGCAGCATATGCAAGGAATAACCTTTTCGCTTCCAGTCGAACTACTAGAGCAAACGACTCATCGTAATCAATTCCTTCACATTGTCTATATAGCCTTTTTCTACTAGACGAGCTTTATTTCGGACGACATGTCCTGACTCATCTTTCTTGTTCTTGAAAACCCACTTGGTTCCAATAACGCTTTGATGTTCGGGTCTATCCAATAAATCCCAAACATAATTGCGCGTGAATTTCGCCAGCTCCTCTAGCATAGCATTCACCCACTCTGAAGATTGTAGAGCATCTTCAACTTTCGTAGGTTCTTCATGCGAAATGTAGCACGCTAACATAGCATTTCCTTGTCTCGTCCAGACTGGATCATTGACATCATTAATCACAGCATCGTGGGGTTGATCTCGGTCTTGGATTGTTGGTTGCTGGTGTTGCATTGCTAGCTTCGCCTGCTGAATTGTTCTCTGCTAGAACATTCTACTCAGCAATCACTTGGGGTTCAATATCCTGTACCTTAGCATCCGGTAATTTAGCAACAGGAATCTCAGCATTCTGGACTTCAGCAGCTGGAATCTCAGCATCCCGCATCTCAGCAACCGGAATCACAACATTGTCCTTAGCAAATTCCTCAGCAATGCCCAATCTTTCTTCAGCAATACGTCATCGATCTGGGATTTCTTCATCTTCTTCTTCGAGCGATCCCAGAATATTAGAATTATCATTAAGATAAATTTGGGTAGTGGCCTCAGCATGATCATTAGCATCATCGATCCGGTCAGCAGTCTGGTCACTTGCTGAGTGCGTCTGGGTTAGATTACAATCACTCATAGGCTTAGTCGGGTCAATCTTCATATTTTCCAAAGAATTCAAGATCGATTGACCATGAATATCATTAGCCTCATGATTGCTATCCTCTTTCTCGCTTATAACTCTGCGCACTAAGGTAGACTCATAAAAAATAACATTGCATGTTATTTCCACAACTTGAGTCGTCTTGTTTAACACTCTATAACCTTTGTAAGATGGATGTCCATATCCCAGGAACACACCTTCATCAGACTTAGGTGAAAAAGTGTTAAGCTTTGACTTCCCATTGTTATGAATATAACATGTCGAACAAAAAGCACGAAGATGAGTAATAGAAGGCTTACGACCATTGTACACTTCATAGGGAGTCTTATTCAATATGCCATTGATTGCGCTCCTATTCTGTGTATAGCATGCTGTCATGTCTACTTCACCCCAATACTTTCCACTTAGACCGGAATCGGCTAGCATTGACCGCACTGCTTCCATCAAGGGCTTGTTCCTTCTTTCTGCTAGACCATTCTACGGGGGGGTCCTAACAGTGGATTTCTCATGCCCGATACCAGCTTCGGCAAAAAAATCCATCAAAATCCCATTGCAAATTCATTCCCGTTATCAGATCTAATCCACTTAACGGAAACCTCTTTGCTATTCTGCTCCTTGAGGATCAGCTCTGGAAGGATGAGCTTGACTTCGTCTTTGGTTCTCAGCAAACGAACCCATGTATACCAGGAAAAATCATCAACAACCACAAGTGTATAAACCTTTTTACTTACTGTGGCTGGAGTGACTGGGCCAAATAAATCCATGTGCAAGAGCTCTAGGATTCTTTCTGAAGTGGCCTTCTCAGGGTTTGATCTGAAGGATGCCTTGGTCTGCTTCCCTTGCTGGCTAGCTTTGCACACACCTTCCTTTCGGAAAGTCTCAATAGGCAATCCCTCAACCAGCTTGTGCTTGTCTAGGTGGTTGATGGTCTTGAAATTCAGGTAGGCCAACCTCTTATGCCATAGCCAATTGGTTTCTTCCATGTTCAGTGCTATAAAACAAGAATGTTGCTGGCCACTTTGCCAATCAACAATATATTGGCCACCCTTGCGGATGCCTCTAAGCTTTACTTCACCTGTAGCATTGTCAGCAAGTGAACAACCAGTATTGACGAAAGAAACGGTGTATGCATTTTTGCATAGCTGGCTTATGCTTAGCAGGTTGTGTTTGAGATTGGAGACGAGCGCAACATTGATAATCCTTAGTCCATTTCGCTTTATGCATCCTCTCCCAATCACTCTGCCTTTGCTGTTGTCGCCAAACATGATTTTGGGGCCATAAACTCTTTGAATATCTGAGAACAACTCTTCATCCCCCGTCATGTACGTTGAACAACCACTATCTAGAATCCACTCATTTGATAGACTTGATGTCTTAGCTCTTGGATCATGTTCCTGCAAAACAATCAACATTTTGATTTAGGTACCCGCTTAGCATCGGTTCCTGCAGGATTAGCATTGATCATGGTCCCTTTTGGAACCCATATCTTGGTGATTTTCAAGACTGTCTTCTTGATATCACTCTTCACAACTTTCTCAACCTTTGGATAAGCATGCTTTGCATAATTAGAACTAGGTGGAGTTGTGTGCTTAGCCTTCCTAGTCCTTTGAAATGGAAATTGATTGGACTCAGGCCTCACATAGGTGTACCTCCTATGTGGTGTGTACTTGGATACTGTGGTCTTACAGCATGGTATTGAACCTGCTTGCCCTTAGTAAATAAAGGATGTGTTATCCTAGCATTAGATACATAATGCTCAGCATTCCTTCTTGGTACTGCTGAGTGTGATCTAACAGACATCTTCTGGGTACTATGCTGAGATCCAGTAGATGTATGCTTAGCAGGCACTCTCTGGGTACTCTGCTGAGATCTAGCAATAGCATGCCTAGTAGGCATCCTCAGTGCATTCTGCTGAGGACCAGCAGAAGCATGCTTGCTACGCCAATTTGTTTGCTTAGCAGTTGTCGACTCAACAATTACCTTTCCTTTTCCTTTTCTTAAAAGCAAGATTATCTTTTTCAATAATTAGAAAATTTTCAAAAAGCTTAGAGTAATTTGCTTTGAGTTTCAAAAACTCCTCACTTTTAGACCTTAGTCTTTCGACTTCCTCGGTCAAAGATGTAACTTTAAGTTTCAGTGAGGTATTCTCTCCTACAATTGCATTCTATATCTCATACATCTTTGAAAAATCAATAGAAGGCTTGGTGAGATAATCATCTTCGAAATCTAGGAAAGAATCCTCTGATTCATGCACGACTGCTGAACTAGAAATGCTAGTGGATTGTACCTCATTCGCATCGACTGCTAGAGCCGACTCAGCATCAGCATCCTTATCATCAATAATATCTGCCATCAAGACCAGCATGGCTTCCTCAACATCTTCCTCTGAGCAATAATACTCCTCTTCATTATTAGGAATGCCTAGCACTTCGGTTCTGGTCAGCAATGCTCTGGTGACCGCTCGGACAGCTCTTCTCTTAAACCTTTGTTTGAGGCGTTCTCTTTCTTCCTGACTTACCCTTGGACATTCATGCTTAAGATGATCTGGAGAATTACATTCAAAGCATGTCCTTGGCTTTTTCTCTGTGGAACGAGAGGATGATGAAGCAAGCTTCGCTTCCTTTGCTTCTTTCTCAGCTTTAGCTTCCAGCATTAGCTTTTGAAGCTTTTACATTTGGTCTTCTAGCTCTTTGATCTTCAGATCTTCAGGCTGCGAGCTGGAGGGTGGAACTACCTCCTTTGCTGGAGAAGCTGGAGCAGATCTCTCATGAGTACGAAAAAGCTTCTTTGTCTTCCATTTTCCAGCATTTCTCTTCACAAAGAATGCTAGATCTTCTGGGGGTACAACATTTGATGACGAAGTTTGCGCAGCAGCGGCTTCGTTCTTCTTTGATTGCTGTATGATAAACTCATGAGTTTTGAGTTGAGCAAATACCTCGGGTGTGGACATTTGGCTAAGATATTTCTCGCTCAGGCTCGTCATCTTCATGAACCATTTGTTGGGATTGTATACAGAAAGCATAAATGATTAATTGTTTGTAAACTGGCCTTCATGTATGTGTTGCATAAACAATTCTCGCTATCTGATAAATGTGAACATATAACGAACTATAATATTCTTTTATCTCGTTGATAGGGATGACCATATTGTTGGAATTGTATACATAAAAACATTATGATTGGTATATTAGGAAACGTTATGTTTGATATACTGGTAATCATTAATGACTTGCAATAAACAACTCCTGTCTGATTTAACAATCATACGATGCGAACAAACACATCCACTTATCTCATCGATAGGGAGATCAAACGGTGTGTAAGAGATCACAGAAGATCGTATAGATCGTTCGACCTAGTGATCACTGCTATTTCTAACAGATTAATTATAATAACAGCGGCAAATAAATTTGTAAACCCTAAGGTTATCGATCCAGGGGAATTGTGTGGGGAAACTATCCTATATACTAGCTATGATCCTAAGATTCATTGTTTGAGAGATCCAAAATTAGGGTTTTATAAAAGTAAAGAGAACAATGCAGAAAATCAAAGTAGTTTTGGAAGCAAATTTAAAGGAACACAGATTCTAGGGAGGAATTCATATTATGGATGACATGTAGGAATCAATTAATTTAACAGGAGGAATACTGCAACAATGTTGTATTTCCTTGTTTGGCAAATATAACCTAGATTACTAACTAGTGACTATCTCCGCTCGGTCTCAAAGTAAACCAAATTAGTCAATCTGATAAGCAAATCAGTTCAATTCCTACAGTCTAGTACATCTGTTTGGATAGTGTAGATTGTATCATGCATTCCTATTCCCACTATTAATATTCACCTCTCGGTCCTTCTATCAATAGCTAGACATCTAAATTAATCGTCACCTCTCGGTCCTTGAATTAAATTAGAATTATAAAATAAACACAGGAATCATGAACCTAATTATTTAATCCTAACATGCATCCATAATAATGTCAACCCCTAGAACCCGCTAGGGTTTCTAGCCACTCATCGCAGATAGAAATCCAAAAGAAAACATATTAAATTGCATAAACATAAAGAACTTACAAGAAAATAAAAGGGTTTCGTGTTCCCCAAGTCTCCAAACTCTAAAAACTGAATACTATGATGATTGGTACTGAAAAATTGAATTTACATAGGTGTTTATAGTGGTGGATAAGTATCCTATCAAATCTAGGGCTAAAGATATGAATAAATCCGTTTTCCTCAAATTTATGCTCCAGCAGACAGCCTCGCGTCGATCGTGGCTGATCCACATCGATCGATGTGGCTTCTTGCTCGGCGTCGATCGATGCTGATTGGCGTCTGTCGACGCAGCTTCTCGCCCCTTCTGCGCGGTCTCACGGTTTTGGCCATAACTTTCTCTCCCGAACTCTGATTGACCCGATTCTAGTTGCGTTGGAGAGCTATGTGCCAATAGCTTGAATTCCTCTTGTGGAAGAACTTTTCACTGATTTTCTTACACGTCACTGCTTCCGGAACGGATTTCTTGTGAACTTAGGCCTAAAACCCTGCAAAAACACCAAAATGCGCATAATACCACCTAATATAGACTCATGCATAGAATATATATATAAACTCAATAAAACTACATAAAATAGTAGAAAATAATATAGATAAGCGATTAAAATAATGAGCTTATCAAACCCCCCAAACTTGAACATTTGATTGTCCTCAATCAATAGGCAAGAAATAAATCAAAAGATCATGCGATTAGAGTGCAATGCCTCACAAGATTCATCACAGTCAAGAATAAAAAATTCACTACACACAAGCAATTTGAAAGAGACCGAAAATTCATCAACATTGGAAGAACTCACAGGAAGTGTATCGCTCAACTCTCAAGTGTTTAAGGAATAGATGAAAGCACTCAACCACATGTATGAAGAAATTTCTACCATAGGCTTGCAAATTTTCTAATATCTCCACTGCTAGAATGTGCACACAAGTCTAGAATCAAAAAGGACTTTCATAAGGTTGTAATGTAGGCTTTTGTGAGGGGTAGGAAAATATGGCCAAGTGACTAAAATCAATCAAGTTTTTACTTCCTCAATCAATCCAAACCACCATCTAAGTTCATTCACCCTTCTCCTCAAATATATCAACAAATACACAACCTCTTTTTTTTTTTTCTAGCTCATTTTGAATCTCTTATGCTCTTTACATAATTTTATATTCTTTTCTTTTCAGAGAGCTTATGAGAATTCTAATTATTTCTTTGAGCTTCTTTTTCACACATCTTTCACCACTAATTTATAGTTTCTTATCTCCATCTCACAATCATTCCACCCACATACCACAACTCAAGACATTAGCGAAACCAATACTTCTTCTTAATCTCATAGACAAGGAAAGAAAAATTTTGTATAGGCTCAAAAGTGGCTAACTAGGGAAAATTCAATGTGAATGGACAAAGTTTAGGGAATTGGGCTATCAAAGATGGCCTAAGATCATTTCCTAAACTTGTGCACACTATGCAGTCTCAACACAGAAAATAGGCAAGTTCTAGAGAAATAAAAACACACATGTGAATCTCACATCAAACGAAATAAAGGCTCAAAATTCTCACACAAGGGTTCAAAAATTTTCTTCCGCAGTCAATTTCAAATCAGCTCAATCAGCATGCAAGCACAAGTGTCAAATCAATCCTATCATGCGGTATTCTACATTCATAGGCATCTAACCACAATCACAATCAATTCAACTCAACCCTCAATCAATTCTAATCTCACAATCTCATTCGGGTTATTTCAAAATTCAAAAATTTTCCCCACAAAATAAAATTTTAAAATTTAAGGCAAAAATTAAAGACGGAAAGCAGAATAAATAAAAGATAGAATGTTCCATCTCTTGTCCACATCCCCCCAAACTTATTTCCAACTAGAAGAGTGGAATAAGTTTGAAAATCAGACAAAAGAGGGAACGATACCTGGTAGTTGATCTCAGACATCAACTTTTTATCCCCCGGATTCTTCGAACATTGCGCGATGTGAAATAGTGGCTATTGGCACTTCGCGTCGATTGACTTGAAGCCTTCTTGTCGATCCCTTCGCAGATCGAAGTGTATCACGCCGGTTGCTCGGCGTCGATCGAAGCCAGGCTACGTCGATCGGCGTCGAGCTGATCTCTATTTTTTTTTTCAACACTGCAAAACAACTGTTAGCAAAGAAATAAAAGCAGAAATTCGAAATAATAAAAAAAATCAAAAATTGAAAGAAAAATACAGAAAATGTTGGGTTACCTCCCATCAAGTGCTTGATTTAACATCGCAGCTCGACGATACCTCAAATCACTGCCAAGGAGGTCGGGTCCAGACTCGCCGACCTTTGGCATCCACCATGTAGACTTTCCGGTCTTTGATAATGGTGGTGAGCTCAGAAAAAGGTGGCGCAGTTGACACAGCTACCCTATCGTTTCCTCGCTCCCACTCAATGGCAGTTGCTTCATCTTCTTCAGACTCATCCTCTTCTTCAGTAGTGGAGATTCGATTGCACTCCGCCTTCTTCTTGTTCTTGTTGATCACAAAGGTGATCCTCTCGTCATTCGCTCGGAGTGTGATCTCGCCGCCTCGACAGTCAATGAGAGCAGCGCTAGTATTGAGAAACTCACGCCCCAAGATCATGGGCATGTTCTCGTCCTCCTTCATCTCGTGCACCACAAAATCTGCAAGAAAAATGAGATGGCCCACATGAATGAGCACATCCTCTAGTATACCATTCGGGTGGGACACAGACCGGTCCGCCATCTGCAGGGTGATCGTCGTGGGCCTCATCTCTCCGATGTTGCGACGTTTGAAGATAGAGTACGACATCAGGTTGATACTGGCCCTAGTATCACATAGTACTCTCTCGAACGTGTGTCCCCCAATCTCAACTGAAATAGAGAAGCATCGAGGATCGCTTCTCTTGATGGGCAACTGCTTTTGAAGTAGCAGGCTGCACTGCTCGTGGATCTTCACCGTCTCATTCTCCACGAATTGTTTCTTTCCACTCATCAATTTTCGGAGGTACTTTATGTACCCTGGGATTTCCTTCAGTGCTTCGATCAGCGGGATGTTGATGCTGACCTTCTTCAGGTTCTCCACAAATCTGGAGAACTTCTCGTCCTCTTTCTGCTTTGCGAACCTCTGTAGGAATGGCAAATGAGGGAGCTGATCTTCAGACTGCTTCAACTTCGTGCCTGGGATATACTTCGGCGTTGACCGACGTAGTGTGGCGTCGATCGACGGGCCTTTTTTTCTGCATCGATCGACGTGGCAGGTCCCTCGATCGACGTGGATTAATCTCCTGTGTATTTTTGCTCCTTTTCGCCTCCAGAATCGTCTACAGCCATCTCGGGACCCTTATAGCTCGTTCCAGACCTCAAAGTAACGGCTTTGCAGTCTTTTTGGGCCTTAGGGTTCACCTCCATTGTGCTCGGAAGCTGTCCAGGCTTGTGTTGGTTGCCGAGTGTGGTGGCGATCTGGCTCAATTGTGTGTCCATCATCTGAAGATGTTTCGTCATCTGCTGCATGTGGTTTGCCATTCCCTTCACCTCGGTGTCTACTTTCCCAAACCGGTTATCCGAGCTCTTGATGAATTTCTCGAGCATCTCCTCTAGCACGGATTTCTTCCTTTCCACGATCTCTCCTCCAGTACCTGCATCAAAACCAGGCCGAGGGTGTTCTACAGCAGATGGGTTAGCCTTGATTGCCCATGGTTGTATTGATACCCTTGATTGCCTCGGTAGTTATTGTGATAACCACCGCCAATGTAGTTCACCTCCGTACCGGTAGTTCCAGACGAACTGCTTGCACCCCTGTTGATGTAGTCAGCCTCTACGGGTACTATGGCCATGCTTGGCTCTGCAACTGCTGCAACTTGTGATGTGCCCAATTTTTCAATCTCCTCCCGGAGCTTTTTCACCTCAGCGACCATGTCGAATTCTGGCTTTGTCTCGACTGCTTTGACTGGTAGCTGCCTATCAGTTGGCCATTGGTGGCTATTCAGCGCCATATCAGCCAGCAACCTCATACTCTCTGCACCACTCTTCTTCATCAGTATTCCTCCGGCAGATGCATCAACCAGCTCTTTCATGTGAGGGTTCAGTCCCTCATAAAAATGACACACTTGCATCTCCAGATCGATGCCATGCCCAGGACAGAGTCGTAGAAGGTCTTTGTATCTCTTCCATGCCTCGTAGAGTGACTCATCATACATCTGCTTGAAAGTAGTAATGGCAGCTTTCCTCTTCAGCAGCAGGCTCGGTGGGAAGTAGTTGGTAAGGAACTCTGCTCGAAGCTCTTCCCATGTCCCGATCTGACTCTTATCCAGTCCAGCAAACCAAGACCGTGTCTCGTCTCTGAGTGAGAACGAGAACAGTCTCATTCTGATCACATCTTGGGTTACTCCGTTCTGCTTCACAGTGTTACACACCTCAATGAATTGGTTGAGGTGGGTATATGGATCTTCTACAGCTCTTCCCCCAAACTGGTTTTGCTGCACCATCTGAATAAGGCTTGTGCGCAGCTCGAAGTTATTGGCGTGAATGCCAACTCTGAATCCGGCCTCTGCTTGCTGTGGAAGAAATCGATCCAAGATGGATCTTTGTGGAACCACAATCTGCCTATCGTTCAACTCTGCCAGTCTTGCAGCTTGCTCCGCCTGAGTAGCCTGGGCTGCTTGTAGTTGTGCTCTCAGCTGCTGTACTTCATTCACAAATTGCCTCTGCTCCTCGGGAGTCATATTTTGTAGAGGTGCTTCAAGATTCTCAGCCATCTCTCGTTGTTTTTCTTTTTCTTTCTTTTTAATTTTCCTGCAGGTTGTTTTAATTTCAGGGACAAAGGCTTCGAGTTTTTTTTCTTTAGCTCGCGTGTTCATGCACCTGCACAGGAAATGGGTAAATATAAGTTCAGCGTCGATCGACGTGGATTCACGTCGATTGACACAAAAGAGTGGTCGGCGTCGATCGACAAAAGGTATCCGTCGATCGACGCTACAAAGTGATCGATGTCGATCGATGCTAGGTGGCGTCGATCGACGCCAGATGTAGACTCGAAAACTCACACACGCACACGTACAGAAAATTAAAACTCAATCCAGCAAATCCTAGAACGAACTAGTAACAAGATAAAATCTAATAATTCCCCGGCAACGACGCCAATTTTGATCACTGCTATTTCTAACAGATTAATTATAATAACAGCGGCAAATAAATTTGTAAACTCTAAGGTTATCGATCCAGGGGAATTGTGTGGGGAAACTATCCTATATACTAGCTATGATCCTAAGATTCATTGTTTGAGAGATCCAAAATCAGGGTTTTATAAAAGTAAAGAGAACAATGAAGAAAATTAAAGTAGTTTTGGAAGCAAATTTAAAGGAAGACAGATTCTAGGGAAGAATTCATATTATGGATGACATGTAGGAATCAATTAATTTAACAGGAGGAATACTGCAACAATGCTATATTTCCTTGTTTGGCAAATATAACCTAGATTACTAACTAGTGACTATCTCCGCTCGGTCTCAAAGTACACCAAATTAGTCAATCTAATAAGCAAATCATTTCAATTCATACAGTCTAGTACATTTGTTTGGATAGTGTAGATTGTATCATGCATTCCTATTCCCACTATTAATATTGACCTCTCGGTCCTTCTATCAATAGCTAGACATCTAAATTAATCGTCACCTCTCGGTCCTTGAATTAATCTAGAATTATAGAATAAATACAGGAATCATGAACCTAATTAATTAATCCTAACATGCATCCATAATAATATCAACCCCTAGAATCCGCTAGGGTTTCTAGCCACTCATCGCAGATAGAAATCCAAAAGAAAACATATTAAATTGCATAAACATAAAGAAATTACAAGAAAATAAAAGGGTTTCGTGTTCCTCAAGTCTCCAAACTCTAAAAACTGAATACTATGATGATTGGTACTGAAAAATCGAATTTACATAGGTATTTATAGTGGTGGATGTGTATCCTATCAAATCTAGGGCTAAAGATATGAATAAATCCGTTTTTCCTCAAATTTCTGCTCCAGCAGACAGCCTCGAGTCGATCGTGGCTGATCCACGTCGATCGACGTGGCTTCTTGGTCGGCGTCGATCGATGTTGATTGGCGTCTGTCGATGCATCTTCTCGCCCCTTCTGCGCGGTCTCATGGTTTTGGCCATAACTTTCTCTCTCGAACTCCGATTGACCCGATTCCAGTTGCGTTGGAGAGATAACCTAAAGCATCATCCATTTCCATGTGCCAATAGCTCGAATTCCTCTTGTGGAAGAACTCTTCACTGCTACTATTACACGTCACTGCTTCCGGAACGGATTTCATGTGAACTTAGGCCCAAAACCCTGCAAAAACACCAAAATGCGCATAATACCACCTAATCCGTTGACACTGCTACCCTATCGTTTCCTCGCTCCCACTTCACCTAATACTTTTTCAATTTCTGGTTTGGCTGTCGGTTTAGGCTGCGGCACACAAGTCCATAAGTGGTTTATCTTGACTGCTTTGTATGACCGGTATATCTCAATGTATTGATAGGATCAACAGTGAGATGAGCCGTTCTACTTGACATATGAATGAGTAAAGATCTCGGTAACTTGGTCAGATCTAAAGTCTATTGAAAGCTGAGGGGCACACATGGTTTGACTGTCACTTTGACTTGCTATGGTGGAGAGTCTTACATGTACTCGTATATCTGCATCTTGGGTGATGGCAGCTTGTGTGGGGTTTCCTCAGGCTGGATTCAGATAACCATATCCTTTTCAGGATGGTGACATTCCCTGGGAAGCTCACGAGGTTCGTTATGCTAAGCCCTGTAGGCTGAATCATTTATTCAAGCATAAGCGATAAGGATTGAGTGGTACTACTCAGGAATAATAAGAGATTAATTAATTACAGCTAATTGTCATACGCTGAATTAATTAATGAATGTCTGAAACCTTAAATATGGGGATTAACCAAGTCAATGCAACCCGTTCCTAATAATGTGGAAATAAAGGGGTAGGTCAGCATTAATTCTCTGGTGGCATGAATTAATGTTTATTAATTAATTTTGTTCTGGGTTGAACATGGAATTAATTAATAGGAGGTCCACTTTATTATTTGCATTTGATCCCTGTTCTGGCCCTACAGTGCTCAGAGCCCATTAGGGTTTATTAAACCCTAATAGCCCATTCTAAGATCTATATAAAGAGATGAATCTCTCATTTTCCCACATAAGTTTTGGTTTTCAAATCAGAAACCCTAGAGAGATTGTGAGAGAGTGGGCGGCTGTAGATCCGGTAGCGTATCCTCAACAGATTTTCGGATCGAGCAAGGGAACAGATCAGAAGATCAGATCTGTAGGAACACCATCGTTTTGATCGATTCCAGATCCAGATCTGCACCATCTTCATTTCCATCATCGATCTAGATCTATAGATCAGTCCTTGGAGTCTCAGGTATTCCGTTGAATCTACGAATTAAATTAAATAGAAGCATGCATAGGGCATTTACTGTTTGTCATGACATTTATTTTGATATCCATAAATCGAATCCGGAGTTTTAATAAATGGCGATTCATGTCGCCTATTGTAGACTCAGTTCCTACAATTGGCATCAGAGCCAGGTTCGTATTTTATGGCTCTATCGAAAATAAATTTGACAAACAGTTTATGCATGTTATTTAATTTGTCGTGGATGAATTAAATTGTTGTGGATGTTTTTTTTGTTCTCGTGGCCCCTCTCGATTTTGTTTTTGGTTTTAAATCGCGAGAAAATTCGCGATTAGATTGATAGGAAAAATATGTAATAGACTAGATCTGTTTGTATTGTTTTTATTTCAATCTGTAAACCAAATCTGACATCCGGAAGAACAAGAAGAACACAGTTCAGATCCGACGGCAAACTCAGCTCAGCAGCAGTTGGTGGCGGCAGCCGCCGCGCCGGCGGCCGCCGGCGGCACAGTTGGTGACGGTGGCGGCGCACGGCAGAAACCCTAGGTTTCTGCTCGAGCGCGGCACGACTACCTTCTGCTGTGCGTGCGCTCTTCTTCGACCACCAGCAGCGACAACGTCGGACGATGGTGGTGGCGACAGAGATGGTCGTACGCAGGAGACGCGCGGCAGTTTGCAGCAACAACGAGCAGCAGCTCGCTCACCCTCTCTCTCGCGCGGTGGTTTGTAGTGTTGGCAGATCGCAGAACTCGTGTGGGGGCGTGCGGCGGTGGCCTGTGACTGCAGCTGCGCGGTGGGCAACCATGGTTGTCACGCGTGGAGGTCACGTTTCCGGCGACTTGCAGCAGTGGCTGTTGCGCACGGTGACGCATCTCCAGCAGTAGCCTAGTAGGGCAGGAGACCGCCGACGAGGTCTCAGAAAACACCGGCGTAGCGGCACGGCTGTTGGCGGTACGGCTGCGAGGCTGGATCTGCTGGCGGCGGCGGCTGTGCAAGGTAGGCGGTGGCGGTTGCAGCATCAGAGGTGGCGGCTGAACCCTCGCTGCTAGGGTTTCAGACGCGGGCTGGGTCGCGGGCCCGGCGGCCTGGCGGTGGCCTGGGGAGGCTGATTTTAGGGTTTTGTTTTAGAAACCCTAATTTGTTGTGTTCAAACCCTAATGTGATGTGGGTTGGCCCAGAATTAAAATTTAATTATTTTAATGGGCCAGATAACCCTGGTTCACAAATTCCTAGCCCAAATTGTTGTATTTTTTCCATTCCAAAGTTGCAGATTTCAAATTAAAGAGTGGGAGCCCATTTTGAAGATCTGTATTTAATTAAAGCCTTGTAATAGATATGTTTATTTTTCCCATGTAATTGCATCAAGGGGCCACGAGAAATTTTATTTGTTTATTTAATTATTTTCTCGTATGATGTGATTTATTATGTGCGCACTAGTAAATAATAGGAAAGCATGCTACTGCTTTTATTAATTATTTTTAAAGCATGTTGTAGATAATAGGAAAGCATGTTACTGCTTTATTATTTACTGTTCAAAACATGCTTTATGTGATTTATTTTATGTATTAAATTATGTCTATAAATTCCGGAATCATGTGGGAAATATGATGGAATTTTAGATGTGACATAATTTATGGATCATAAAATAATCTGTGCGCATAAGAACCTTTTAAAAGAAAAAGACTAAGCAAGATTTTTAATTAAAATCAACAAGACCTCCACAATGCGGTCTCTTATTAGAAGTGGGCAGTGAAGTGAGTAAACGTCTACACGACCGTAGCCTGCTTGCTTTATTTGTTCATAAGTTCTAATAGATGAGATTTCTAAATAAAACATTTAAACATGTGAGAAGTGGACAGTGAAGTGAGTAGACGTCTACACGACCGTAGCCTGCTTACTTTATTTGTTCATAAGTTCTCTAGGATTGTTTTAAATGAGATAACAAAGGTTGTAAGAGGCATGCGTCATGGGTCTAGTACTTGTGACAAATCGTCCTTTTAACTTCCGGAGTTAGAATTGTGGTCAAATGCTTAAGTATTGCCTGAGTACTAACTCATGAATGATGTCCCTGCTCAGATAGGTTGAACATGGTCTTAGTTTTATCTTCGATTATTAATTTCATTTGTCGGCGAATACCTGGCATGGATTGAAATTAAAGACTGGAACTTCAAAGAGCAGTCTAGTTAGGTGGTCTGCTGTAAACATCTTCGAAAGGAGCTTGCAGTAGATGCACCTAGGCAATCGGGGGAAACAATTGTATTGGTTTATCAAAAGGTTACAATGCATATTTGTTTCAATGTTCTGCATGTATGTACTTACTTTAATCAATTATTGTTTTCAGATATGTCTATGAATAATGTCATAAATATCTTGGCACAAAATCAATTAACTGGTCCGAATTTCCTGGAATGGAAGCGCAACTTGGATTATATCCTAGTTGCAGAGGAACATAAATATGTTCTTAACACTTCGTGTCAAGTTATCCCTACGCCGAGTCAATTGATGTGGAGCGGAACCTCTATGACAAGTGTAAAGGAACACGCCGGTGAAGGCGAATCGTCCCCACGATCGATGTTGGATACCAAACGTACACATACATGGTTTAATTAAATTAAATCAAGGAGATCAAGAATTAAAAATAGATCTTTACAGATCTGAAGATCGATTCCACTGGAGATCTTCTAGCCTGTGTCCCATGAACCACGATCGGATACCGGGTGGACAGCAATCCTCCGAATCGTAGATGCTAATCCAAAATACTAGATCTACAATGTTTGAGAGAACTAAACCCTAACCGTCGCTCAACACATGAGCTTATGAGAATGACAACAACTAGGGTTTTTCTCTCAACATAAGATCCTATTTATAGGCATCTTCTAGGGTTTCTAGTTGGGCCAGGCCAGGGATCTCTATAAGGTATAGGATTGGGCCTTCCATAAGTCCAAACACATATATTCAGCCCAGAATATAAATTGAACTTATAATATTAATTCATTCCACTAGAGAATTAATATTGCAACTGCCATCCTATCCCGATATGAATCAGGGCTTCTATTTGACTTAATTAATTTCCCGTGTTTAAGATAACGCACATCCATTAATTAATTAAAAGCTCTGATAGCATTAATTAATTAATATCTTAATCCTTAAGTAGTACCCGCTCAACATTATTATCGTATCGGAATAAATTCCACCTATAGGGTTTAATACAATAAAACTTATGAACTCCTTAAGGGGATGTCATCAACCTGGATGTCCAGGACACGGTGCCCTAATGTGACTATATAAACACATACAAATAATGTTGTTACCCAAGATACGGAGTATATTGAATCATCGTTTTGATTCTCACCCATGGTAAGTCAAAGTAACAAACAATCATTTGCATATATCTAAATATCACATCTAAGGTTAAGAATTTATTAAAGTCGCCGAGACCTTGGTTCTTCATAGAGTCAGAACAGAAGAACACGTCTCACTGCGATCCATTCAATGCGACACCACGCACTAGCATAAACTAATAACCAAGACTAGTTATCTCAAGTTTATACTACAACCTAAAACGATAGTTTATCCAGAACTATCTCAGTTGTGAATACGTTTTATATCTTATAAGGAACCCAACAATGCGATCTTCAGTGGGACGACGCACCCACCACATTGTCTACAATATAAGATAAGTGGATATACATGCAATCATAAGAAAGCAACAATGTGATAACATTTATTTTAGATATTTATAGGAGATTAAGTACATGACAAAGCTCGCTTAAAAGTTCGCTTTACTGTATACTCCAACAAAGTGGGTCAAGTCTAATAATGTAGTCAAGTGCTACATGATGACCACTATGTCTAAGGTTCTCCAGCAACAACATCAGCACTATGACAAAGCAGCTGAGATTATGGATAGTCTCACAGTTACTTATGGGGAATCAGATAGAGCTGTCAGATTTAAACTCATGAGGGATATCGTGAGTTGTAAAATGACTGATGGTAGCTCAGTGAGGGAACACGTTGTTTCCATGACTCATCTCATGGATGAACTGACGTTGCATGGAGGAGGTATTGACGGGGAAGTCCAGGTCGATATCATACTCAACTCACTTCCGAAGTCTTTTGAGAACTTTAGGCTGAATGTTGTCATGAGTAAAAAGGAGTACACTCTCAATGAGTTACTTAGTGACCTCATGGCGGCTGAATCAGTCATGCAACCTAAAAAGGCAGTCTTGGTTTCTTCCGGTAGTCGCCCTGCATCATCGAAAGGTGCTAAAGGGGTGATTGGAAAGAAATTCAAGAAGACAACTTTTGGAAGCAAAAGTTCTGGGAAAAAGAAGACTGTGACATCGGGGAAGAAGGACAAGTGTTTCCGTTGTGGCAAAACTGGTCACTGGAAGAAGGATTGCCTGACCAAGCGGGTTGGACAAGGTACGTCATTAGCACTTGTAACGGAAATATGTTTAGCATCTGTTTCTACCCATTCGTGGGTAGTGGATACTGGAGCTACTGATCATGTTTGTTACACTTTGCAGGGATTCAGGCCGACAAGGCAGCTGAATGATGACGAGGTGACGATCTCCATGGGTAATGCTGCTCGTGTGTCTGCAGTAGCAGTTGGAGATGTTACTTTATGCTTTCAAGACAATGTTTTAACTTTAAGAGATGTTTTGTATGTGCCGGATTTTCGGCGGAACCTTATTTTTGTTTCCTGTTTAATTAATTATGGATTTTCAGTTATTTTTGATAGTCATGTTACTATCAATGGCAATAACGGTGTTATCTGTCGTGGGATATAGAAAGACTCTCTTTATATCATAACTTGTTTGTATAAATCTTCTGTGAATAATGCATATAACTCATTTAATCATAAGAAGAGAAAGTTTTCATTTTCTGATGAGGATCTTACATATCTATGGCATCAGAGACTAGGTCACATCAATCTAAAGAGGATCAAGAGACTCGTGGATGATGGAATGTTGGATTCAATCCAGGTAGTTCCACATCGAGTTTGTGAATCCTGTATAGAGGGAAAGATGACGACCAGGCCTTTCAAGGCAAGTCAGTCTCGAGCAAGTGATGTGTTGGAACTGATCCACTCTGATTTATGTGGACCTATGTCCACGCAAGCTCGTGGAGGATTTAAGTATTTCGTCACTTTTATTGACGATTACTCGAGATACGGATATGTTCACTTACTTCACTATAAGTCTGAATGCTTTGAGAAATTCAAGGAGTTCAAGGCGGAAGTAGAGAAGAAGTTAAACAAGACCATTAAGTCATTACGATCTGATCGTGGTGGTGAGTATCTCAGTGACGAGTTCTTGCAGTTTTTTTCAAAGCATGGGATTACATCCCAATGGACCGCACCAGGCACTCGCTCAGCAGAATGGTGTGGCTGAAAGAAGAAATAGAACTCTTCTTGAAATGGTTAGATCTATGATGAGTTATGCGAACTTGCCTGTTTTGTTTTGGGGCCATGCGTTACTAACAGCGGCGTACCTGCTAAACCTGGTACCTTCTAAGTCAGTTCCTAAAACACCCTCAGAACTCTGGCATGGGCAAAGCCCAGTGTGTCAAAGATAAGAGTGTGGGGCTGTACGGCATATGTTTTTTCGAAGGAACCTGAAAAGTTAGAAGGTAGGTCCAAGCTGATGCTGTTTGTAGGATACCCCAGACAAACGAAAGGTGGTTATTTCTACTGTCCTGAGGATCAGAAGATCATTGTTAGCACCAACGCAAGATTCTTAGAAGACGAGTTTGTGAAATACCACAAATCCAAAAGTGATATCTTTCTCCAAGAAATTGGAGACGATGATGTGCTTTCATTGGAAAACCCCGTGGCAGATTGAGTGTACCTCTCGAAGGTATGGAACCAATTGCACGGTCGCCAGTGCAAGGATTTGATCCACAAGTAACTGCACCAACTGCTGACGCAGTACCAGTGCTCCGTCGTAGTGGGAGGGTACCTTACCAACCCGAGCGGTATATGTTCGTGGGAGAGTCTTCGGACTTGAACCCGGAAGACTGACTAGATGATACCGAGCCATGGACATACGACGAAGCCGTAAATGACAAAGATGCTGAAAAAGGGCATAAAGCCATGGATTCAGAAATTGAATCAATTACCTCTATGGACCTATACCAGAAGTCTGCGCTACCTGATGGCTTTCGGGCCATAGGTTGCAAATGGGTATACAAATGGAAGAAAGGTTCGAAAGGAGAGACAACGACTTTTAAAGCCGGGTTGGTGGCGAAGGGCTATAGTCAAAAGGAGGGCATTGACTATGATGAGACCTTCTCACCGGTAGCCAAGCTCAAATCCATTCGAATTCTTCTATCCATAGCAGCACATATGTGAAGGGATTCGTGAACTGAATCACGAAGTCCGTTTGCCAAGGATCGTTA
>JAPKLW010001508.1:77989-89817 GCA_026898455.1 Plectranthus barbatus | reverse complement strand
AGTCCATAAGTGGTTCATCTTGACTGCTTTGTGTGACCGGTACATCTCAATGTATTGATAGGATCAACAGTGAGATGAACCATTCTACTTGACATATGAATGAGTAAAGATCTCGGTAACTTGGTCGGATCTAAAGTCTATTGAAAGCAGAGGGGCACACATGGGTTGACTGTCACTTTGACTTGCTATGGTGGAGAGTCTTACATGTACTCGTATATCTGCATCTTGGGTGATGGCAGCTTGTGTGGGGTTTCCTCAGGCTGGATTTAGATAACCATATCCGCTTCAGGATGGTGACATTCCCTGGGAAGTTCACGAGGTTCGTTATGCTAAGTCCCGCAGGCTGAATCATTGATTCAAGCATAAGCGATAAGGGTTGAGTGGTACTACTCAGGAATAATAAGAGATTAATTAATTACAGCTAATTGTCATACGCTGAATTAATTAATGAATGTCTGAAACCTTAAATATGTGGATTAACCAAGTCAATGCAACCCGTTCCTAATAACGTGGTAATAAAGGGGTAGGTCATCATTAATTCTCTGGTGGCATGAATTAATGTTTATTAATTAATTATGTTCTGGGTTAAACATGGAATTAATTAATAGGAGGCTCACTTTATTATTTGCATTTAATCACTGGTCTTGCCCAACACTGCTCAGAGCCCATTAGGGTTTATTAAACCCTAATAGCCCATTCTCAGATCTATATAAAGAGATGAATCTCTCATTTTCCCGCATAAGTTTTGGTTTTCAAATCAGAAACCCTAGAGAGATTGTGAGAGAGTGGGCGGCTGTAGATCCGGTAGCGTATCCTCACCAGATTTTTGGATCGAGCAAGGGAACAGATCAAAAGATCAGATCTGTAGGAACACCATCGTTTTGATCGATTCCAGATCCAAATCTGCACCATCTTCATTGCCATCATCGATCTAGATCTGTAGATCAGTCCTTGGAGTCTCAGGTATTCCTTTGAATCTACGAATTAAATTAAATAGGAGCATGCATAGGGCATTTACTGTTTGTCATGACATTTATTTTGATATCCATAAATCGAATCCGGAGTTTTAATAAATTGCGATTCATATTGCCTATTGTAGACTCAGTTCCTACACATATGGTGTGTAGGAGATCACAGAGGATCATATGGCTCGTTTGACCTAGCGAGATATAAATAGTATCACAGCTGAAACAGTCCCTAGATACGCTGTTGGTTTAAGCTGCGACACATTGGTTCATAAGTGGGCTTATCCTAGCTACTTGATGTGTCGGTACATATTTATGTATTGATGGGATCAACAGTGGGATGTGCCATTTTCATTGACATATGAATGAGCCAGATCCCTAACATGCTTCCTATGATCTTAAACCTTACTGAAGAATAAGGGGCACACACGGATTGACCACACTTTGATTTGCTAGGATGGCGAGTCTTACATGTACTCTAATATCTGCATTTTGGGTGTTGGCAATTTGTGTGGGGTCTGCTTAGGCTGGATGTATAGGTAAGCATATCTGTTTCAGGATGGTGACATTCCCTGATGAGCTCACAAGGTTCTTTATTCTAAGTCCTGCAGGCTGAATGATTTATTCAAGCATAAGAGAAAAGGAGTGAGTGGTATTAATCAGGAAATAAGATATTAAGTAATTGTGGTTGATTGTCATAAGCCAAATTAATTAATGAATGTCGAAAACCTTAAATATGTGGATCATGTTAGTTTAATGCAACTCGTTCCTAATAACGTGGTAATAAAGGGGCGAGTCAGTATTGTTACCGTGGTGAAGGTTAAAACAATGTTTTATTAATTAATTATGTTCTGGGTTGAACAAGGAAGGATTAATTAATAAAGACGGCCTATTTTATTATTTGCATTTGATCCCTAGTCTGGCCCACAAACTGCTCAATCCCAATTAGGGTTAGGGTTTCTCAAAACCCTAACACTATATAAAGGATTTCTCTCTTAGATCAGATGTTGCCACCAAAATATACAATTTAATATTCAAATCAGAATATTGAGTTAAGAGAGAGAGAGATCGGCGGCGGTCAAGGAGGAGGATTTTTCTGATCAAATCCTCCGGCTTCCTGATTCAACTTTGTAGATAATCCTCACCAGATTTGCAAGGAGCAAGGGAACAGATCAGAAGATCAAATCTGTAGGAACACAATCAAAGAAGGGTTCCATTCTGCTTCAGATTTAACTTCATCGTTCATCCTCCGATCTAGATCTTTAGATCAAACAATTGAAGATCAGGTATTCTCTTGAATCCACCCTATGCAATTAATTATTGAAGAAGCATGAATAGGGTGGCATGGTTTATTTAATTGAATTTGTTTCTGATATACTAAGAACGGTCCTGCGAATTAAATAACAACTCAAGTTGTTAGCTGTAGACTCGAATCCTACACTAGTCCTCCCGTGGAAAGAACTTTGAGATGAATTTGTTATTCATCTCTCCATTATCATATGTCTTGCCCAGATTCTGGAGCTCTCCGACAATGGTGTTGAATCTTTCTTCCATAGCTTGGATAGTTTCTCCTGCATGCATAGAGAAAGATTTATACTTATCAACAGCTACCTGGAGCTTGTTGCATTTCATCTGGTTGGTCTCTTGGGAAGATTCGCGGACATAATCCCACATTTCTTTGCTTCTTTGCTAAGTGCTCCAATTAAGCTCTCTCTTTGTCCTCCATTGCATATTCATCAAACTTCTTCTCGATCATTTGAGGAGGTCTTGGTTGACCTTCAGCGACTGGACCGACGAAGGGGTTGACCTTCATAATTCTTATGGAACCTTTGGTGAGAATATCCACCATTTCTGGATGTATGCTCTGGAGCTGGATAGTGGCCATCTTCTGCCATGTGTTGAACTTCTCTTTGGTATACTTTGGCAAAGTATGACTCATCTTGACAAGCTTAGAGTTCCTGAGCTAGAGTAACAAAAGAACAAAATACGAGTGCAAGGAAAGAACACAGATCTGGTCTTAAAGTAACTCAGAAGCAGTTGGTCGTTCAACCTGGCTCTGATACCACTTGTTGGTCCCAAATCAGAGTCGTCGTGGTGAATAGCAAACAACTAACACACGAATGCAGCGAAAAAGTAATGATTATCTTGCACTTAAGTTCTTGTCAAAAATGTTTAGCTCAGAGTTGTTCTTAGGGTTTCTTACAGGTAAATATTCTAGCCACTTTTGATGTTAGGTTTCAAATCACCACAATCAAACAGTAAGTAATAAAAAAATAAAGAACTCACCACATTTATAGTGGTTCGATCTTAAATATCTACGTCCACTCCTCAGTCGTATCACTGAGAATTTCACAAAAAAAGATATTTGAAGTACAAGGAATCGCCTATCTCTTGTAGCAGGTAGTGAGCTTTTGACCTAGCCACGACAAAGCTATCCTCCGATGCTGCAATCTCTTCGATATGCAGCTACGGCCAAGTCAAGAGCGCACCTTCATAAAACTTGTCCTTCGCTGTAATGGAGGTTTAATAGTTCTCTCCTGAACTTTGTTTGGTTTTGGCAATAGCCCATCGGAGTCAATCCCTTTTCAGAGATGTGACTGTTGGATGCTTCCTAGGATGGAAGGTATCCCAATGATTGGATTCTTGAACAAAGACAAGGAATCTCTTCAAGATAGTGTCAGATATTCTATGGGGGACACTATGGATGTTGAGAGCTTTGAATTCTTCTCTTTAAGAGGGCTCTAGACTGACTACTCTCTCTTTTGCTTTGTTCGCTTTTGTCAAAGGAATCTATGTTCGCTTTTTTGTTGTTTAAGTGTTTGAATGTGCGAGTATGAGCAGTAGTCGTTTGAGTAGTAGTCGTCTCTCTCTATTGGACTTCTCTTTTATATCTGGAGATTCAAACTATGAATCTCCATACCCGTTAGACACAACAGTCTTCTCCGTCCAAGATGGTTACTTGCTTTTTCTGCTTTTCCAACGACGTGCAGTACCTTTTTACCTACTTCGGGTAAGGCTTTCGTCCTTTGATGTACCTTTTGTCAGAACGAGCATCTTTAGCAAGTGATTTCTATGTATTTCCTTGCTTAGCGTTCTATTGGAGAATGCTGGAAATACTTTGCTAAGCCTCTTAATTGCTGAGCTCTACTTAGCAATCTGCTTAGTCTTTTGGTTGCTGAGCTCTTCTAGCAATCTGCTAAGTACTAGCGAATGCTGACTATTCAGCATTCTGCTATCACTTAATATCTTGGCTTTTGATTGCTATAGCCTCTAGCAATCTCTTCCGTAGCAGGGAATGCTAACACCTTTAGCATTCTTCTAGATCTTTACTGTAGTAGCGAATGCTGAATCCTTTAGTGTTGGTCCCGAAATATCAGAGTCGTCGTGTTAGAAACTTAACACAAAATGCAGCGGAATAGATTAAAGTCTCTTGCACTTAATGTTGTCAACAAAATGTTTCTTAGCTCAAGTTGTTACTTAAGTTTGCTTACAGATATACTCTAGCAACTCTGTGCTAGGTTTTAAATCACGCTTTGAACAGTTAATTAATAAAACTGTTTAGTTAATTAATAAAACAGTAAACAAACACAAGATTTATAGTGGTTCGATCAAATAGATCTACGTCCACTCCTTAGCCGAATCGCTAAGAATTTCACTAGAAAAGTATACAGATTACAAGGAATCGCCTTTCAAGTTAAGTAGGCAGTGAGCTTTCGGCCTGGCTACTTGACAACTATCCTCCGTGAGTCTGATCTTCTCTGAACACAGCTCCGGCCAAGTCAAGGGCACACCTTCGTAAAACTTGTCCTTCGCTAGTGAGGCTTTTATAGTTTGTCTCTGAACTTAATGAATGTGCGGCTAACGCCCGTGAGAGTCACAATGTTTCCAAGAGTGACTGTTGGATTCTTTTCTGAAAGAAATGGATCCCAATGATTGAGATATCCTTGAATGCAGTCAAGAATATCTTCAATAGAGTGTCAGTGCTTCAATGAGCGACACTACAGGTTGTTGGGAGCCTTCAGATAGACTTTTAAGACGGCTCTCAACTGAGTACTTTTTAAGGATCACTTTGTCAAGGGAATCTTTAGCTTGAGCGTTCGTGAATGAGTAAAGTGATTAGAACACTTGTAGATTTGTAAAAACAGTAGTCTATCCAGTTCTTGAATCTGCCTTTTATAGTTGGAGATTCAAAACTTTGAATCTCCATACCCGTTAGACACAACGACTTCTTTCTCCAAGAATGGATTAACTTGATAGAATGCCTTTCTGAGTAGAGATGTACTTCCCACACTACTTAGGGAAAGTCTCGTCCCTTGTGCGTCCTTTTTGTCAGAGTCGCAGTCCGGCTTCAATTTTGCTAAAGGTATATTCCTTGAGATCCTTTGACATGTGTTATATGTGAATCTTCATTGATTCGCTGAAAGATCCGAATGCTAACTCCTTAGCATTCTTGTAATCTTTTTCAGCCAAATGTTGGCGATCTTTGTTCGCTTGTTTCTCTAGCATCTTGTGAGTTGGATGCTGACTCCATCTGCTCGTTGTCTGCTAGGGATTCTTCATAGCATACTAGTCTATTACAACTCAATATATAACTTATACAGGACTTTACAAGTTGTATTAGACTCTCTAGATTTCAGCAAATGATCAACCAAATTAAATAAGGTTTGATCCAACAAAACCTTTTACAAATAAGTCCTAAGGAAGAATTTAGGGATAATTCCCAACAATTTCCCCCTTTTTGGTGCGATCAAAGCTTACTATCATTTGCTGACCATAAGTGGAAGAATGTCTGTGTTTTACAATTCGATGCTATTCTATCACAGAGTTTTTCCAACTAGGTTCTAGCAACAGAAATTATTATAGTCAAATTCCCCCTCAACGAGTGCTGGGAATATTTCTCGATTAATATGAATAAATGTTTGCAACAAAGCAATATGCTAGAATTTCTAGCACTCATTTAAATCAGCAAGCATTCATATTTATCAATCAAACATATAATCGTCATGTCCACATGCAAATTTGTTGAGTACACTAGGAGTGTAAATCAACTATAGCACACCAGTAAAATTCAGAAGTGGACAAAAAGATTTTGTCAAAATCTGATCCAATTTTATATATGTTATTGTAAATTTAAGTACAAATTGAATTCAGAAAATAAAAGAAATTGACCTTGTCGTTCATGAATCGGGCGCTGGCTTTTCTTTTTCATTGTCTGCTGATTTGATCTTCTGAATGTCCGCAAACTTCTCCATAGTAAACTTCATGAAGTTTTCCATAAGAGTTGCTCCTGTTTCTCTTTCAGCAACCTCACGCTCCAATTCTTTGGCCAGTTTCTCTTGTTCCATTGCGATCTTTTGCAATTGAAGTTCATGTTCAATTTTCTGCAGTTCTATCTTGGCTTCATGTTCCTTTCTTTGTAGCTCAAGTCTAGCTTCTAGTTCCTTTTGTTTCAATTCTTCCTTTGCTTTTTCTTCTTTCCTCTTCATTTCCTGTTCCCTTGTTGCTGCTTCTTCTTTGTTTTTCTTTCTTCTTTCACGGTCAGCTTTTCTTCTTTCTTCCCCCTCTTTGATTGCAGGCAAAAGATTTGTACCATAGGCCACAACCGTTTCTTCGGCATGAGTCCTGGTGTCTTCTATGTCTTTTCGAACAACTTCAAGACCTGCCCTGTTCTCAGAAATAGCTAACTTGTTTTCACCGACCTCTGTTCATACATGAGATACATCGCTCCGTATCTCATCAACCTCTCTTCTCAGATGGTTGGTTGCTGCTTCTATTCTTTCATCAACGGCTAGTTGCAAATAAGAGTGGAAGGCTTCAGCTATATCGGTGGTCAATGGAACGGGTATCTTCATAGATGTTATGGGAGAGGCATTGAAGGAAGTTGTCATGACTAGTTCCTGACTCGTTGGAATGTTTGATGATTGGTCATGACTGATATTTGCAGCAAGATACTCTTGATAGCGTAATTCCTCGAGCAATATCCGATGAGCTGCCTCTACAGCTTGTGCGACCTCATGAATAAACTGAGCCTCAGCTCTCTGAGCTTCTTCAATGATGTTCTGAATATCAATCTCTATGATGTGCTGAATATCAATGTCTAGAAGCTTAACTAACATCTTATCCGGATACTCGAGTCTCGGAGCAGCACGTTCAGTGGCTCGTGCCTTTCGTCGAGCTTGCCGACGCTCCTCTTGTTGTGATTCATATTCTAATTGTCGTTTCTCATAAGCAACAACAGCTTTTGCCTGTCGTTTGGACAATTCGACTCTAGCATCAGAGTATCCATCAGGTACGAAGGTGGACTTGGGTAATCCAGCAGTGTTTGAGTGGAAACGATGTTCTCGGATGGCTTGCAGTCTGCACATCACTAGTTTATCCGAGAATTGTTTCATCCCTGGAACTTGATCAATCCAATCAAAACACCAACGTTCTTCACATCTCCAGAAGTTTAATCCTTTAGCTGCGATACATATCATCCGCTCTTCGAAGCAGAGTTGATACATAATATAATCAAACTTCTTCCATCGACGGAACTCTTCTGCAAATAGGCGTCCTTCCGGTATTGACTCATCCAACTCACTATGGAATAGATCTGCTATGGCTCTATCCGTTTCAGAATCAACAAATTTTTCTATTTCTTCAGCCATAGGTCCTAGATCAGAGTTAGGTACATCTTCGGGATGAACCGGTGCACACCATTGACTGATTCTTCGGAGTCCATAGCGACGTCCTGGCAGCCCATGGAGGGGTATACGAAGAGTAGCCTCTGAGTCTGTGGTTTCTTTCCTCAAGAAATTTTCATTGTAGATTTCTTCAGCTTCTTCATCGGAATCAGATTCAGAGATGCAAGAGGATCCAGGTCCCGAGAGGTGAGAGTCATGTTCATCTGGTTGATGTGTTTCATCGCCTGATTGATCTTCAGCAGATTGATGACCGAGGAGTGTTTCCTTCGGATGTTCCTCACGGTGTGTCTGCATCGGCACTCCTGTTAACACTTCATCTCGAATGTCACTGGATTCACCCGCATTTCTTCTGTGAGACTTTTTCTTGGGGAAGTGGGTTTCACTGAAGGCTCCAGATGCTAGCCTTTTTGAGAATTCTGTGTCTGATAATTCCTCTTCTTCAATTATGATCTGCTGATCAGGTGATAGATGTGGAATTGATTCTTCTGCCATGTCGGCCTTTCCTTTTCCTTTCTTCACCGCTTCTTCTGCTAGATGAGGTAGATCGGCATACGAATCTCCTGTGGTATCCCCTATGATAGCATCTTCTGCTGTATCTGCTATCTCTTCATTTTCTGCTGGAATTCGACTTTCTCCAGCATCATGGCTTTCTTCCAATGGATGATGTATATGCTCTGCTGAAACTTCATCAACTAAGTTAATACTTACTCCTCCGCTAGCATTGCCTTCTTTGCTAGCTTCTTCAGCAGCTTTCTTTCGTGCCCTGAACTCTTCAGCAGCTGATTTGACACGTTCGAAGTTCCTGTCTCTGCTTTCAAATGTCAAATTAGTGATGAATTTCTGGTAATTTTTCTTTTCGATTTCCTTCAGAGTGGCTATGCGCCTTCTTTTTGCTTTTCTTGATTCCTGACTATGCTCTTCTCCAGTCCTGAGAGACTTAGGAACGTAATCTGAATCACTGCTGTTGTCAGTAGTATTTTCTATAGAATGCTTTTCCGATGTATTAATTCCTTCAGCAGCTGCAGTACTCGCCTGTTCTGCTTCTGCTTTTTCCATTACTTCCTTGTCAGTCAAAAGTTCTAACTTTCTTCTGGTCTTTTTCTTTGCCATAGTTGCAGGAGGATTTGTAGCAATTCTTTTTAGCGATTGAATTGGAACTGCCAATGTTCCAATAGTAGTTGGTGGCTGTTCTGCTTCCTTCGAAGTCATGATCTCGTTGATCTGATCAACTGGGAGATTTCCTAACTTTTCAATCTCCTCGAGATTTTTGAAATATTGGTCTGTTTTGGCATTCTTTTTCAACACTGCTAATTCTTCTTCGGTAATAGGAATGGAGTGTTGGAGTGTGGCTATACCAACTTCCTCTGGTTCTTCTGGAGAAGTAGGTTTTTTCTTGTCTACGTTAGATTTCCCTCTTAACTTCCGAGGATTCCTGACGTTGACTGGCTTGAGCTTGCGACGTGTTACCGGAATGTAGTCGGTAGAGAGAAGTGTAACTCCTCGATCTACTCCTTTGTTAGTAAATAGAATCTCCAACAGTTTACTAATCTTGAGTCCGAAGTTTACATTCGATGAGAATGTTCCGTCCACTTCCATGTGAGCATTCTTCTTGACATGGTCTGCCCAACGTTAAAAAATGAATTCGGCCCAATTGCCTTTAACATTGTCGTTTATTGCCCTCATCACGGCGTATTTCTTAGCAGAGAGCTCCGCGTATGATCCAGCATCACACTGGAGCATCTTGATTACAATCTCTGCGAGGAGTTTGTATTCCTCTGTCAGGGTGTTGATTGAGGTGTTAGCCTTAAATATCTTCCTCTTCTCTCCTGGCTTCTTCCAAAGGTTCCACCTTCTTTCTATTTTGGCAGTATCAGTTATCTTATACTGAGAGATTTTGGCTCCATAGTTACGAAGCCCAAAAGTGCGAGCAAGTAAATCAGCACTTACTTCTATGATGTTTCCATAGACACATGTTTTGAATGATTTCTGATCATCACTCATAACAGCCCTAGCATAAAATTCAAAAACCATATGCGGATGAAACTGATCAGGTTCACCAGTGAGATACTTTACCAGTAGTTCGAAATCAAGAAGATCCAAAATCCATTTAGGAAATTGTTTGATGGCGAGCGGCATGTACAGAATCTTGTCCTTCATAATTTGGGCAACTCGTCGCCGTTCTCCCGAATGCGTGGACAACTTCTTCTGTCTGGCCATGGTTACTAATGTGTAGTAAGGGATGGACTCATCAATGTCCTCCTTCTTCTCAATACCGGTGAACTCGGGTGCATGTCGAACATGCAGGGGCGAGCAAGTGGTTGAGGGGTAGATAAATGATGGTGGTCGGAGATTTACAGTTTCAAGATTCTCGGATGAATCTGTATTTTGATGTGAGGAGATGAGAGAATCTTGATTGGAGGCCATGGTTGAGTAGGGTTTTCGGAAGATTTGGAGAGGTATATTTTTTTTTAAATGGGCGTGAGTGAATATCTGAAGGAAATCTTATGAAGGTGTAGAAGATTTCGAAGTATGTGAAGAAATCAAAGGCAAAGATTGAGTTTATTTTAATTTCAATCGACTGTTCGGGTTGAGAGGCAGATCGTGAGTAGAATCACGTCTCTCGGTGCTCGAGTGTGGATGACGTGGCACAGCCCCATTTGTCGCCGTCGTCTGAATGCATTAAATGTTGCACCAAAGCGAAACACAAACGTCCCACGTCTGATTTGAAAACTTCAGCAGCCGTTTGTGGTAGAGGTGAACATATGCTACCACGTATTTCACGGTTTCATCATTATAATCTCGGCATTGCTTTTTATGTAAGATCTTGATCTCTTCCGATTTGACCTTCGCATTAAAGAGTTATCTCACTCTTCTTAGCGACTCTTCAACTTCAGCAGCGAACAGTTACCAATGCCTTCTCTATAAATAGCATAGCATTGCGATGTAGTTGCTACGTCTTCTTGTACCTCTTGCTCTTCTTCTCACAAATTTCCATCAATACGAAAATATGGAGCAGAATCAATCTCTCTATGTTCCACGACATAGAATTCTCTGTGATGCTGGTCTATATGAGGAATACGAAGCAGATTATCACATAGCAGAGTGGGTGATGTCAAGTCTCCAAGCTTGTGGTTTGGCTAGGTTCATCTCCTTGACGCCTCATGCTTTTCAAAGAGAGCATCTACAATTCTTCTTCCAACGGAGTCAGTCTATTGGAGACTCCATTGTAGGCGTTTTCAGAAACCATTTGGTGAGGTGGACTGTTGATACTTTTGCTTCAGAGTTTGGCCTACCGAGGGGTCCAAATTCTGTGTTGGAGTATCGCACTAATGAGATTGCCCCAGAATGGTCTTCCTGGATGAGATGGAGGCGATCTGCTGATCTGGACTTCTCGCTTACCCCTTCAGCATATGGACTGCTCCCTCGCTACCAAGTCCTGTTCGAGATTATTTGTGGAATGATAGTGGGAGTGAATCCTGATGACATGATTTTCTCCCGAGAAGTTTGGAAAGCCATGATGGCGATTGATGACCGGGCAGAGGTAGATTGGGCGTCGTTTGTCTTCCAGAGGGTCCGGCAAAGTGTTCATCAGTTCCCGCGACATCATCTTCCCTACGGGATGCCTCTGAGTTGGCTGCTTGAACAGAGATTTAGCGATCTCACTTTAGGGCCCTCGAATCTCCGAGGAATAGACTTTTATCCTTTTGTACCTTTCTCGCCCTTTGATTGAATCTCCTGTTGTAGTTGGCTTTTGATGATGTATATAAGATAATGTCGTTGTAATCTTGACTAACTTATATAACTGCATTTCAATATCAATCATCTTCTTGATAGTTGTCCTGTTAAACAATTGCTGAATAACTTTGCTAAGATCATAGCAGAGTGATGGTTGGTAGCAGAATGTCCTTCCCTTAGCAGAAATGTTAAGTCTAGCATAAAATCCATTTTTATCATAGACCTGAATTCAGTAGCAGAGATCCTATTTGCTAGCAGAGGCCTTGTCTCTAGCAGAGACTTCAACACTAGCATGGATCTCATTTGCTAGCAGATGCTTTATCTCTAGCAGATTTTTCATTTCTAGCAGAGATTGCAATCACTAGCAGATGCCTTAACTCTAGCAGAGCTTTCATCTCTAGCAGAAATTGTATTTACTAGCAGATGCCTTAACTCTAGCAGAGCT